>WTXI01000149.1:0-88984 GCA_022376515.1 Lactifluus volemus
TAATTACATTCTGGTTTCGATCAGCGGTGCCAACAGCCCGTTTCCCAGCCCCACCCAAAGTTTCGCAGTAACTGGGGTATACTTCAGATGGAACACCTCCCAACGTCGTAGCCCTAGACTCATTGTGTGACATTTGTATCCTCGGAGAACGACATTTCACAAGCTTCACAGCTAATAGCGGCCAACTCGTGCATCTGCGGCTCAGGGGTGTAGAGCTCGGTAAGAACCACGATGTGATAGTCACTGTACCAAGGCCGTCAGTGCAGAGAGCTTGAACTTTGAATGGCCATAGGCGTGATAGGAGGGGTGAAGAAGGCCAGTCGGCGGAGTGAGCACCAGCTTATGGTATCCCATCAGCTATATCAGAATCTTCTGATCAAGGCAGCGCCTGCCCCAGGCCCCACGTCGACTACATCTGGCTATGCCGACGAGAGGGACAGACAACGCGAAGTAAGCGCTGAGAGTGGCGCTTTCCTACCGTTGGAATGGGGATTAGGGACAGGGGCGGGATGACAGCGTGGGAAGCGTAGCGGACCCGGCGCTGAGGTAAGCAGAGACAACGCGGATTCATTCCCAACCACTACATCCTCGAGGCAGCACCCGACCCTCCAACGTGAAGTTGGGTCGGATTTGGAGATGCTACTTGTAGGAGATGGCCGGCTCACAAACATGTCATCGACCAGTGCTGCAAATTTGGGCGCGGTGTCGACTCAGAAAGGGATGATCATGTATTTCGTTGGGCATCGTAATTAGTTGAGCCACCTGGTTGAAAAGGGAGGGACTTGTGGGGACACATTGCGCTCGACCTGGTAACTTAACTTGAACGGAACAATCGATCGCGGCTTTGCATTTCTCCTCGCGTGGCGATCTCGGTCATTGGCTGAGGTCGAGCATCACTGACGCTGCCTCGTGTAAATTGATTGATTCGGCATACAAAAGGTGCAGTACTACACTGGCATAAGAGATCGGTGACACTAGAGGCCATCATGAAGAGTTTACGGACGGTATTTGGCGGTTTGACAAGACGGTAAAAGAATGACTGTGTTGGTGGTGAGCCGGGTTCAGCGGCTGAAGCGGCCGGATTAAGCGCTGAGATCTGAGAACCGGCGTTCTCCGGCCGGTAAAAATCAGAATCCAGATCCATCTGATACACCTGTACTTTTTAATTATGTCCACCAACGCTCTCCGTGCGCGCTACAACGCAACCGGCCAAGGCCACATCTTTACCTTCCTGGTAACAACTCTCTGAAACAGAATAGGCAGCACTCGCAGCACAACAGCGATCGATATCGAGCCCGGAAATCGCGCACAAGCCGAGGCGGTTCTCTGCAGAGCACACTCGTGACCTTGGAGTATGCGATCGAACCTCTACCTCAGGGCGTGGGCGACAACGTTACACCGCAGTCGGAAAGGGTGGCGGAATGGCGCGCAACGGGCCTCGCTGCCATCGGCCGGGGCGAGGTCGATGTCTTCATCTTGACTGGTAACAGCATTTTGAAAGTTGACGAATTTCGACCGCTAGTACAGAAAACCTTGAAAGCAAGGTAATGACTACTATACAGTACTTATATCTGCTTATCATGGACGCTTTCACGACCCTTTTTAGCTTATCTTTAACTACTTACAGCCCTCTCACCAACTCTCTTGAATGGCACCCCTCGGGCTCATATTCCAACTCTGCAAGGCTGAATTTACGGTCTAGAGTCGGCCGCTGGCAGCCCAAGCGTCACGGTAATCACTGTAGATAGCATGATGACCGTCGTATCGTGGTAATTTCCCCTCACGCTCACGGTGTGACGTTCTGAACTGCTACACCTGCACATGTTTGCCTCTATTGGCTAAAACGCAGCGCAGTAGGTAGTGCCTACACAATAATTCCATCCTCTCTCAGCTGTAGTACGTACATAGGACCCTATAGTACGCAAAATTCTATCTCGTCCTGGCCAGATGTGGCAGCGAACTTGGGATTCATAGACGCTAATGTTTGACTATCGATTTGTTCCCAGGTTACTCCACCTCATCCATTTCAAGTACGATCGTAACTTTGACTTTAACATTCCGGCGGCCATTAGGATTTTTGATGTATTGATTGACCAACCGTCCGACCTGTTCCCCGACGGACATTTCGTGTGCTGGGCCGGGATTGCTTCAGAGTGGAGTGTTACGTTGGGTCCAGTGCTGTCAACTAGCATCTCCGAGCTCTCGGGCTGCGGCCGGTCAGACGGAGTGTGAATACACTATGAAGAACCACATACATGGGCTGGCTGACCATAGTGCTGAGGCCATTCCTCAAACCCCTGGAGATGCCGTTGTCCGCAGTGAGAATATGAAGACCGATGAATGAGTGATGACTTACTGCAACAGGGGGTTGAGTGGTCTGCAGATGGCCAGACTGATTAGGGGTAGTGGGTTGCATCACGATTTATAAAGAGCGATGTCTCTGCTCTTGGGTTCAAGAGCAGGGAGAGCACATTTTATAGAGGGGGAGCTTGTGCGTTGGGGGCGGGCGCTGCCCCGAGGAGGAGGTGAGTGGTTGGGGATGGCTGCACTTCCCACGCCTGTCATCCCTCGCCCTGGCTGCCCCACGCTGTCCCTAATCCCTACTTCGTAGCACAGTCATATCAGAGGAATCACATTGAGTAATGTTAGCGCGCTCAACCGGCCGGGCACCGCTGAGCTTTCGTTTTGACAACCGACCCGCTTACGATCTCCTTATTTAGTACTTACGTACCAGTATTGGTAACGTCATTTGACCCCTCTTGTGTTTTGGAGCCGTTGGGGTTAGTTAGGGGCTACCCTGAAATTTCTCACTGCTCCACGTCCTCTCTGCCTAACTCACGCGCCACAGATACAACGTAAATCACACACTCTCAGTACCTCCTCATCAACGTTGATCAGGACTTCTGACAAGAGGTGGAGACCCGAGTCTGCACACTCATCAGATGAGCGCCCATCCTGGGTAGCTCTGCGCCCAATGGATGCTATGACATCGGTCTTTCATCACACAAACCTCTGTTCCAATATAGGCAGAACGTATCGCGCGCTTGCAATAGGTCGCGCAGGAGGAGGAGCACAAGCCCGCGGGCTCTGTCGCCGTGCGTTTGTCATATCATTACGAGCGGACCGACACGACTGGCGACTGGCGACGGAGGAATTTTTCAAACGAATGCATACTTTGGCTCAGGCCCGAAACTTTTCACCTTTTTTGAGCATGGTGCATGTTCCTTTGGTTGACAGATCATTCACCGCTAATAACGCCTCATGCGTGTATGTGTAGGAACACTTCCATGTCTCACAACGGATGGCAAAGTCCTATTGGAGATAAAATCACGTATTGCCGTCGCGCCGGACGGCAATGGTGGCCTTTACGCCGCCCTGCGCACACCTCGGTCGCCGACAATTATATCGTCCGCGTGACCACCCCGTCTTTGTCGGTTATGGCATCCGCAAGCAAGCCAACTGCCGCCAAGGTAGTCCCCAAAGCCTACCCTACCGAATCCGTTGGCGTCGTCGCGCGACGCAGCGCGAAATTCAGCGTGGTCGAATACTCTGAGATAGACGCCGCGCATACCGAGGCGCGCGACGCCAAGACGGGTGAGCTACTCTCTTCCGCGCGGGCAACATCGCAAACCACTTTTGCACCATCGCGACCTCGCCTTTTACATCGCTCGCAAGAAGATTCCGCACGTGTCGTCAGCGCGCTGGCGGAACTGGAAGTTCTGGAGTCCATCGACGGTCAACAACGGTCAACCTGCGTCTAATTTCAATCGAGATCAACCAGCGACTGAGACCACTATGTGGGGAGATCGGCAAGGCACGATCAGTTTCGGCAAATCAGGGGAGCCCGTCCAGTCAAACCCAAGGCGTGCATAAACACGTCTTGAATTTTGATCATCCTTTGCGCGCGACTATTCCAGTCACCACCTAGTAACTCCACTTGCCAAATTGATACGATCGAACAATATCCGCTCATAGGTCGAGTTTAAGTCCTGGCTTTCTTCAACTCCATCTTGCCGCCGGCTACTCTCGAACCTTTCTCTTTAAACTCTAGCGTAGTCACTATAGACGGCGAGGTGATCGCCGTCTCGTGGAATTTCCCACCTCCTGCTCATGGTCTGGCCGCGTTCTGCACCGCTGCTATAGCGTTGCGCCTGTGGATGTGCGAGTGTGCCTCTACTGGCTGGGAAGCGGGGAAAAAGGAAGTGTCTGTCGAGTGACCCTCGTCGCTTGTGGTACTTCCCCTAGATTCTTATGTAGTTCTTATTCTTACGGCGTTTCTTATATCTCAATTTTTGGCGTAAGCCCAGGATCGTACCATCGTGGGAAACTTTCTATTTTGTTTTGGTTGGTCGGGAGTGTGATTGGTTAATCTGCACTGAACGTACTCTGACGAGTACGGGCGAGTCCGAGGAAAGCAAAGGGGGAGTCGACGAGCGGTCGGAGAGACGTGCGCGGGAACGGTTTTCGAATCGGGAAGGAGCGTGTGTCGGACGCGTTGGGTATTCGAACGCGTAGTCGAAGTCGGCGCGGTAACGATCGGAGCAGACGAGAACGAGAGACGAGACGGTGACGAAGTGCGATGAGAGAGTTAAACGAGAGTTTTCGAGACAAACTTAGTGATCCGAAGAGAAAGTGTGTATTTGGATGCCCTTCTAGGCCAATGGGCAAGGCCTTTATATATGTTTTTCTTGTAAGTAGCTCAACGAAAAGGGGAAAGTCTTTTGAGGGTAATGCTAGATGACACTGCCCCCTAGGACATGCTAAAGTAGGGTGAAACGAATGATACTCGAAAGAAAAAGGGGAATGTAAGAGTCGAGCCGAGGAGGCGCTGCACCGGCAACGCTCCGAACAGCTTGCCCTTGCGCGCGACGTCGCTCGATGGTCCGAAAACGGGGGATAAGAGGCGGTGGGAGAGTAGTAGCACGCTGATAAGCGGCGTCTCGTAGCACCGGTATAATAGAAAAAGTCTGTAAAAGAGGCTAAGAAGATCCAAGTAAACTAGAAGTGAGCACTGCCAGAAACTGATATGAAGGTCCCAACAGCGGAAGATACTCAATATATACAAGTCCATTCACTTTGAAAGGCTGTCCGACGGGTGTCTTCAGCTGAGAACGCGTCGGAGTCGGTGATCGCGGTGATGTTGATTTTGCGGAGAGGCGCAGCGGCGGGTTGACGGAATCGAAACGTCCGAATCGGGTCGATGTTTAGGGCAGGCACGAGGACGAGTTTGGATGTGAAATCGGCGAATTCGAAGGTGCAGGTAAGGTCCACCTTACATCTCCCGGGGGGTCAAAATCTGACCGTCCCCGGTCAGAACGTCGTCGTCTTGAGTTCCGTGGATGACGTCTTCATCTTGTATGACTGAGACGAGGTCTTCACGGTCGAGGATGCGAGTGACGGGGATGAAGGCGCGAGAGCGGGCCAAGTAGGGGACGAGACGAAACGCAGCGTAACGGAGGTTGGAGACGGTGCCGTCGAGTTCGGCTAAACGATAGGCACCTCCGCGGGATTGACGAATGACGACCATAGGACCGAAGTAGCGGGGTTTGGTCTTGCGAGCGAGGTCGGATTCAATGGAGGAATTCCGGACCAAAACGAGAGTGCCCGGTTCGTAGGTCACGTTGCGGATGGTCTTCTCGAAAAGCTTCTCGAACTGTCGAACCGAGGTAAGTCGAGACTTGTAAATGCTGTCCTGAATCGAGGCAAGGTCGTCATCGCGGTGTTGGAGTTGGCGAGCGCGGGTGGCAACGAGGTCTGCGGTGGGAAGTGGCTTGGTAAGGTTTGGCACGAGAAAGGTTGCTAAGGTGATATCAAAGGGAAGAATGGGCTCGACACCATGAGCCATGTAGAAAGGGGTGAACCCGGTAGAACGACGGGTGGTGACGCGATCGGCCCAGAAAACGTGTGGTGCGACGACAGGCCACTTCGAAATGTCTCCCTCGCAGGCTTTGACAATGGATTCGCGAATGGTTCGGTGCTGGCGTTCGACAATGCCGTTGGCGCGGGAATTGTAAGGTGAGATGCGAATGTGACGAATACTGTATTTATGAGCGAGCCAATCGAGCGCGGCGACGTAGGCGGTGCCGTTATCGGTAACGATTTCGGCGACAGCTCCCCAACGGCATAGGATATCTTCGAAAATGAAAGTGCCAAGGGTTCGGCCGGTTTCTGTGCGGAGCGCGCGCCATTCGGGCCAGGCTGAGAGCGAGCAACGGGCTTGGACGATGTATCGGAAGCCAGCGGCAGGGGGCATGAACATGGTATCGATGTAGACCTTGCGGAAGAGGGGGGCGGGGAAGTCGACAGTTGGCGGGATGCGAACCTTGGTGGTTTGGCGGAGCTGGCATTCGTGACAGGTGTCGACATACCATTTGATGTCTTGCTCCATGGATGGCCACCAGAAACGATCAAGGAGGGTTCGATGAGTAGAATAAAAGCCCTTGTGGCCTAAGTTGTCATGGGCATCGCGAACGAGGAGGAGGCGTTGAGCGGGGGCGACGTAAAGTTGATGGCGGCCTTGGCCTCGAAGACGCCAGAGTTGGTCATCGATGAGGGCGAACCGCTTAACGCGTCGGAGGAATTTGTCGGGAGTGGAGTCAGGTAGGTCAGTGGGGAGCTTGAGGGTGCGTAGGTAGTCGGAAATGAGAGCGATGTCGGAGTCGGCCTTGAGGAGGTGGTCTGAGGAGGGAAGGACAGGCACTGGGGTATCAGCGTCCCCAAGGATGAGAACAAGGGTCGAGAGCGGAGAAGGTTCAGCTAGTCCTAGTCCAGACAAGACCCAGATACCAAGGGAGAGAGCAGCGTCGATCCATTCTTCCGGATCTTCTTCATCAGCGTCTTCTCCTTCAACAGGGGCACGGCGAGACAGGCCGTCGGGTCCATGGTGTTTCTCAGCGGGGACATGGACTAGTTTGAAATCGAATAAGTGAATAGCGGCGATCCAGCGATTGATAGTGGCGTTCGGCTGGGTGTCGGGGTTGTTGAGCATTCCGCGAATGAATGAGGCATCCATTTCAACGATAAGGTTTCGGACGCCGACTAGATAGAGACGGAGTGCACGGAGCGCGCGAAATAAACCGTACAATTCTAGCTTAGCTTGAGAGTAGCGGGCCTCGCGTTCGTTCCAAGAGATAGAGCCGAAACGAGAGGGGCGACGCGTGCCATCAGGAGATTCTTGAGACAAGATCCAGCCGACGCCTCGGACGGAAGAGTCCACAGCAAGGTATACTGGGCGATCGGAGGAGTAGTCAATCGAGATGAGGGCAGGAGAATTAATGATGGCCTCCTTCAGTGTTTGCATAGCGATGTTGTGTTTGTCTTCCCAGACAAAGGCCTCGCCTTTGCGCGTGAGGTCGACGAGAGGGCGAGCAATAGCAGAGTAATTCTTGATCCAGATGCGCATGAAGCCAGTGGTGCCCAAAAACGCGCGGACATCGGTGAGGGACTTGCAAGGAGGCCAGTCGCGAATCTTGGATATTTTCGAGTCGTCAGGGATACGGCCTTCGTAATTGCACTTGTGACCTAAGATGACAACTTCAGGGACAGCAATAAAGAGCTTCTTGGCCGAGACAGTGGCACCAGCGCAGCCGAGACGATGGAGAACACGGTGAACATCATTGAGGTGTTCCCAGATAAATTGACGGATGCCGGGATTGGCGGGAATGGTGGCGTAAGTGCTGTCAGAGATCTCATAGCGTGTGAGCGGTCCCTTGATGGCACAGTCATCGACAAAGGGGCGGGCGACATGAGGGATCTCAGGTTCCAAGATAAAGGTAACGTCGTCATGGAAGATCGCTACAGCGTTTGTCCAGCCCTGAGGGAGACAAGTGAGTCGCACAGCTCCGATAGGCGATTGAATGGTGGTGAGATCGCGAGAAGCAATGTCGAGCGAGCGATGGTCATAGCCAACAAAGAGATCTAGCATGGAGTAGCAAGATCTGCCAGCCATACCCTCAATAAGTTGATCAGCAAGAGGGGGGACACTGGAGTTGCGAATGGTGACAGCATTGAGTGGCTGGAGGTCGTGGACAAGTCGAAGGGAGCCATTCTTCTTCTTCACGCAGAACCAGCGGGAGCGGTAGGATGCATCAGAGCGCTCGTAAACACCAGCTGCGAATTTGTCTTTGAAAATTTGAATTACGTCGTCTAAGATTCCGGAAGGGATGGGAATGTTCTTGTGTGCCCAAGGCACGTGTTCGATGACAGGAATCTTGACAGGGGCGAAGTAATCGTCACGGAAGCGTCCTTTTTCGGCTTCAGTCCAAGCTAGCCCAAGCTCGTTCAGCAGGAGGATGTGATGCAGCAACTTGAGCTCTTCTGGCCAGAGAAAGTCGAAACGATTGAGCTGCAAGTCGTCTAAGCGTTCCTGAGTGAGCCGAGTCCCAGGAACAAAATCGGGAGGGCAAAACGGCAAGGGTGGTAAGGAAAGCAAGGGGTCGACCGGGATGCGACGGACAGTGCGAAAATCTTCTGGTAATGAGGCAGGAACAGGCCGAATCTTCTTGGCCACCTTCTTGTAGGCTAGAATTGAGGCCGGTGGGTCAGGGTCTGGCTGGGCGAGAGACGCGAGAACCGAGATTTGGTAAGCGTCGAAATTGTCGAGAGACGGAGGCAGAATCGGAATAGAGAGGGAGAAGGTGCCGAGGTAGCCGACCTGAGATCTGCGTGGTCGAGAGGGCACTGAGATAAAGCAAGAGGGATCGGAGGGGTCACGCAGGAATACTTCTACTTGGCCGTTCGCGTGGTCTTCTAAGCGGCAGCGCAGGAGGTGGTGAAAGGGGCGCCCTAGGAGGAGACGGAACGGGGCACGCTGTACGACGTGAGCATGCACCTTAAAGGATATATTACCGATCCTCATGTGTAGGTTTTCGGCGCATCCGAGAGTCTGACTGATAGTCCCGCTAGCAGCTTCCATTTCGAGGCGTCGTTTGGGGTTGATAAGGACTTGGGCTTCGCGTGCCAGGTCTTCTCGAATAACAATAATTTGTGAGCCCGTGTCAAGCACTCCAGCTTCAAGAACTGAGTTATTGATGAGAACGTCGATTTCACGGAGCGGTAACGAGAATTCAGCGGTACAGAGGGAAGCACTAGCGACAGAGGGGAGGTGACTGAGGTCGTCCTCGGTCTGATCGAACGGCGCTTCTTCGAGGCTGTGTGTTTCGACTCGGCGTGTCTTTATCTTCTCCGAAAGCTCCTTTCGGATTGCGGGACTTGCTGCGAGAAGGTGGGCAGGTGTGATCAGATGCAAAGTACCAGCCAAGAGCCAAGAAAAGAGCTGGTCGACGAGTACTTGGTCTTCTGCATTGGACTGATAGCGATATTGAGGGGCAGCTCGAGAAGGTATAGTAGCCGGCTGAGGGGTTTTTGCCATAGGGTTGATATCGGGCGGCGCAAGCTGGACTGATGGTGGCGTGATGGTGGCGCCTCGTGGCTGCGTAGGTGACGCGGTTGCTGGTGCTAGTGTCGAGAGCTCCGGTAACTTCTTCGCTCGAGCATCTCTTTTCCGTCTTTCAGCAGCAAACACTTCGAAAACATCATAGGACTCATCATCAGTGTTTTCTGGGGTATCTTCAACTTCAGGGAGTTCCATGACTTCCAAAATGTGAGTTTCTGCTACTTCTTCAATGCGAGCTGCTGAATAGAATGCCGGTTTGAGTCCAGGCGTCGCGGGAGCAAGAGCAGGTGTAGAAGCGGAAGGGGGGGCTTGAGCCGCGAGCCAAGTGTCGATTCGTGTCTTCAGGTTTTGGCCTGGGCCTCGAGGAATCGGCTGGCCATTGGGAAGGCATAGACGGTCGTCGCAGACTGAGGCCCGGCCTGTGCGGCAATACTCTTGTGCGATGGGACACGAACGAATGCGGTGGGTATATAGAGAGCAAAAAGCGCAGTTGTCGGGGCGAGGGAGGAAGTAGGAAGGATCGGCGGGTGCAGAGGACGCTGGCATGGGCATAGAGGGCGGCGCGGGCATCGAGGGAGCAGCGGCGTAAGCATAGCTCGATGAGGTAGACGAATCTCGAGTGAATTCCGGCCTTGGAAGCGTCCATGCGAGCTCGGGGAAGTGTCGAATGCATTTGGTGTAGAGGGATGCATAGGGACGATCTTTGACTGACAGGCCATGCATCTTGTCCAGGAGGTCCTCGATGTCCGGGTCTGCGTCGCGTGCGGGCTCTCGGAATCGAACCGTCTTTGTCTCGACAGCAGGCAGAGGTCGGGAGCGAGATGGGGGATCCTGGTAGTAATCTTCCCGATGACGAGTATCAAAGAAAGGGGGCTCACGCTCGGACGTTCTCCACTCACGCTCTGGCTCACGGTAGTCTCGAGAGTCGGGTGGATAATAGTCGCGCTCGCGCTCCCGGGCATAGGGTTGTCTGTTGCGCCCAGGCTCCCTAGGATCGCGAGGGTCGAAGTTGTAGGGATCGCGCTCGCGTTCGCGTTCGCGGCTTCGTGATTCTCTGTCGCGCCCTGGTTCTCTCGGGTCCCGGGGGTCCCAAAACTCCTCGTAAGCGTGGCGAGATCGTGCGCGAGAGGGGCGCGATTCTTCTCCGAACGATAAGGGAGGTGGATCGAGGCTTGAAAGGGTTGAGCGAGCGATTCTGAGGACGTCCTTGATGGGGTAGCCTTGCGTGTTGGCACGTTGATTGGGGAACTTGCCATCGAGTCGGTTGATCATGAGCCTTCTGTCTTCGGGGTGGAAACCCTGCCAAAACGCGTAGTCTTGTTCCTTGGTGGTGATGTCGAGAGAGTCGAGTAAATGTTTTGCGATGATGAAGAAGCGGCGGTGGTATTCTAGCACGTCCTGTTCGTCCCGCATGCGGTACCGGGAGGTGCCTTGAACGAGATCGTACAGATCGTGCTTCGTGAAACGATTTTCCGGCCCCATGCCCGGATAGGTATCTTCAAGGGACAGCCGAAAAAGGGGCCAGTCGTGCACTGCGAACCCGTCTAGGGATTTCCAGAGGCTCCTCATGTTGGGTGGTATATATCGAAGGATGCACTCAACTTTGTCTTGTGGGTTGAGCTGGCAACTATCTGCTATTTCTTCATATTCTTGAAGGAAGTCGCTGAGGGGATCAGAAACGCGACCCGAAAAGAAGGGTGCGCGATTCGATCGCGCCGGCGGTAGCGCTGCTGGTCCGGTTGTTGGGTGGGCCATAGCGTTAATCGGAGGAGGAGGGGGAACGGATGTGGTGGTAGATGACGACGGGACTTGGTTTTGAGTCTGAGTTGGTGGCGCTGATGACACCGGGTTCGAGATAGATGCGGCGGGGGTTACGAGAGGAGGGAGAGAGATAGACGCGTTAGCGGGAGATGACGGCGCGGTGGTCGAGTTTTGCGGTGCGATAATCGGGGCTTCGGAAGTTGTGGGAGAAGGGGATTGTGTGGGAGATGAATGCGGGGTTTGTTCAATGGGAGAGGGGGGGCGATCGTTGACGGGATCAAGATCGGGAACGGCCGGGAAGTGAAATCGGTTGTGCTGTTGAGGAGATGACGGGTTGGAGTTGAAATGAGAGGAAGTAGCGGCTGATCCTGCTGCTGAAAGTGGGGCTGAGTCGAAACGGTTGGAGGCTGCTGAAACTAGGACTGAGATTGATGAGCGAGAGGAAGCGGGCGAAAAGGACCCGGGTATAGATTGGGCGGCGGAAGGGGAAGGTGGGTATGAGAAATTCGAACGGTCTGGTTCGGTCGACGGGACGAGAGGCGTTCGCGTTTGAGGAGGGGATGGAGGAGGAGTAGCTTCGGATACAGATACTGATGGATTTTCGATGGGTAGCGTTGATGGGCCAGCTGCGGGTGGATCAGCCCTTTTGGTGAATCTTCCGCGGCTGTCTTTGGGTGGTAGAGGTTTGGCGGGTACTTTGGTGGACTTTTTCTTCATAGACGGGTTACCAAAAGGTAACCAAGGGAATCAGGAAAGCCTGAGGAGATTGGATTGCGAGGCAAGCGACTCTGGCTTGCCTCACTGGGGCAGCCAATATGAACGTACTCCGGAGAGCACGCGTGAGTTCGAAGGAAGGAAAAGGGGGTGAGCTCCCACTAGGGATAGCTGCCGTTCCCATACATTTCTCGGCCCTTAAGTACAGGAGCTGTAACTACTTATGGAACTAAGAAAGAACAAGCTAAATATGGAATGGTACCCAAGGTGTCCGAGACGTCCCGACGTCGGCCGAAATGGGTCGAATTCGAGGCTAGCCAGAATGCCGACCCTACAGCACAGGTTCACAGCATCCATTCTTTATTCCGAGTCGATTGTGAAGCACGAAGCCCACGATCCACAGAAACCTTGCATGTACGAGAGATAATACGGACTCTTTGACCAACGAAGACAACACGGCTCATTTCACTGGGCTCACGATTATTTCATGTCATGTAGATCGAGGACGATCATTACCTTGGCACTCCGGGGCGTACTGGGCCAGGGACTCCTTAAGAGGGGACTGTGACGTTCAGTTGGATGGTTTGGGGTGCATGGCCAATAATGCCATCACTTAGCATCTCTTGCGGCTACAGAACCAGTTACCATTGTGAAGAGGGTGTGTAGGCACGTACATGGGCCGGCAGAACACAAATGCTCTGGCCAAATGGACCAGAGTTGAGAAGAGGTACACGTGGAGATCCAGATCGATCGCTTACCTCCGGCCTCGAGATGACCGAAGATTATCGTATCTGATCGGATACCGATCAACATCCCAGATCTCAGATTCGGAGTCTCAATCCAATATTTCGCACTTTTCACTAATTACAGTACATGAGGGCTGTTCTCCTCGTTATTATTTCAACCCTGTATACCATTTGCATGCTTCGACTTTTTCTCAGCCCAAGGTGAAGTTTTTATGTCACCTCTTATCCACTTATAGGCGCGGCTGTGGCAATGCATATTGACGGCCTTAACTTTCGTGGAGAACGCATAAGTGCGTAAGTGAAGTTGTCGGGAAGCCCTCGGGGCCGTTTATCAGTAAACTCACTGGCAATCCTTTCAGCCCAATCATTTCCAAGTCACTTCTTCGTCAATAGCCGGAGCTAGTGGAATATATCGCCAGGGACTCGTGTAGGGAAAAAAAAAACACTAGAGAAAGTTTACCCATGCGACTTCTCGACTCGTTGTAACACAGCCCAGCGGGCAAGCCATAAAAAGCTTATAACCTGGGATGCATGAATCAGCCCGAATCACCAACGAGACGCCACACGTCACTGTGTCCTCGATCAGGTCAGTTTGAGGCAAGCGGGTCGACTCAAGGCTCAGCGAGCGGGAACCTGCCATGCCGGGGAAGTGCCGGAGGATCGAAGTACAAGATAGTTGGTCCTTACGACGGAGCACCTCGCTCACGAGACGGGAGCGCTGCTTGATGGGCAAGCTAAGACGGGAAAGGATCACTGGACCACACTCGTTTGGATTGTCGGCACCCTACTTGAGCGGGATAGGCTGGTCAGTGACGTCAATTCTTGAATGTTCCGCTCGAAACGTAATCTGACTGATGAACGGAGCGCCACAAGAAAAAAAGAAAAGGCTTTTGGAGCCCCCACTCACTGCTAAGCATGGCCCGCCCAGGGTGCAACACCTTTTTCACGCACCATTTCCGCTGTTACGCCATTGACGCCTTTCTCTCCGAGCTCAGCTGCGGCCGTTGAATGGGTGGGACCTGGGGGTGGGGTTGACAGAGTCATAGGGGTTTGACAAAGCACGCAGTGGTGTGGGGAGCTTGGTGCTGCCGACAGGCTGTATGGTAGGAGATACTGGGTGGGTGAGAGAATCGACCCATGGTTACGAGGTTAGTATCTAAATTCAAATGGTAATGGATTAATGGAACTGACCTTTGCTTGCAAAACCTGCTGTGAGCGTTGCAGGGACCCTAGCTCCGGAGGGCTCGGCCTTGAGTGCCTTGTCAATCTAGGTCATCAAACCGATCAAAATCAATTGCTTTCTTAAAGCCCGTTGTCGCGTTCTCGGAAATTCTGACTTTGTCAGCAACTGTTGGCTGAGCATGATCAAATAGTGGTGGTGATGAAATGGAGTGAACGAGTCGATAAACATCACGTAGGCGGAGAATAGCACGCATTTCCTAAAAGATTACGGTGGAAGGAAAGAAGGGAGTACGGGAGGGAGCGATAGAAGATGGGGGAATCAGAAAGTCGACTGCGTTGCTGCGAGGTGACAATCCTTGATCCTTCACAACGACATCAGTCCTATTTCAGGATACCCGGCTGAGAAGCAAACGCACTGGCAAACATGGATATTTCATTCTCTGCGTGTTGGAGCCTCGTCCGGAGTTGCTGCAGAGTCATCAAATACTTGACTGCGTAGTGCACGATCCAGGAGAAACCTTGCCCAACTTCTGGTTGGAGCCGGGCCCGCGAGAGTAGGGTAGCCATCCCTGAGCTCATCACGCATCATGACGCCTCTGCTCTGAGTCGATACATGAATGACAAATTCCCTCGCGACTGTTATAACTGAGTGAGAATGCAGGCCAAAAGTTAAAGCCAAGCTGAAACTTACACCTGGCTAGACGCCGCAGGGGCATTAAGGGGGGAGAAGTCATGCTTTCTCGAACGGCGTTTACGTTCACGACCCGAGCATGCCAGAGGAAGCATGGGTTGGGTCGGATCACGAGGAATTGAGGACTGAAGTGAGGCTGAATTGGGGTAGGGAAATGGACAGAGCTTTTGCATAAGGACCAGAGGGGAGCGACAGGGAGGAAACGGAGGAAACGAAATGCAAATTGAACTAGTTGAGCAAAGGAAGTGTCGAGGGGTGTTGCTTTAATTTGTTCATTTATTCGCGGTGGGTTTGTGTAGCAGTGGCGAGCTCAGGGAATGAATTCGTCGAGTCGCGGGAGGAAAAGGAACCCAAGGAACCCAACTTCGGGTCTGGCGTGGCCTTAGGTTACGTTCAGGAGATGAGAGGAGTGCCATTTGATTTGATTTTCTCCTCTCCCGGCGGACTTGATGCGTCACGACGGGAACCTTCATCGAGGGGTCGATCTCGGAGGCGAAACCTGGCAAAACATCCACTTTTGCATTAACACTGGAGAGTAGCTGTACAACCGAACCCGGCTATTTCCTCCATACACGGTGAAACAATCACACGAGGAAAAATCACGAGAGGTCTCGATATACCACGTACTAGCATGACAACATGCTACCCAGTTCGATAAACGACCGCTGTCCGGTGAAAACTGCGACTGGGCTTCAAGGGTGCCTGGGGTCCCGGCATTTAGGCTCTTCTCATCCTGCCCGTAGATGGCCGAGCCCACACGGTTCTAAATCAGGAAATTGAATAAAATAAAAGTAAGCTCGTGAACCATATTACAGTACCGTTTCTTTGCAATCGTCGGGCAATACGATGACGATCCATGCATTACGTGTCCTGCTTCCAGTGACATGTCAGCTTGTGGGAACCTCGAATGCTAGTAATCAATTGGTTTAGTATCGGTGGACAGGTGCGGACAAAGCCTTGGAAAAAGCAGACAGTACAGTACAGTAACGGATGTTTCAAGCTAAAGAGGGCGCAGCAGGTACAATGATCCAGGCAAAAGTTGTCATCTCAAAATTGAGTAACCGATTGAAACCGGCCTTAGTATTTACTGTACCAGATCCAGAGACCACGTGGCCCCTTCTCTCCCACGCTTTCCAAAGCCGGAGTGCCGACGCTAGTCGACTACTGATTTACGCAGTGTAAAATTCTCAGTCTCTTTGCAATGCGATGCATTCTGGTGCCAACCGATCTTTTGTGTACCCTCACAGGCTGTGTCCTCGGGTTACCCAGATCATGCTTCCCATCTTGGGGCGTAGTACCGTCACTGCAGAGCATTGTGGTGCTCTACGCCGTTGTAGCCCGCAAATCACGAGTTGGCCACTGTTTGGTGTAAGGTAGTGCGCTCCGAGGACACAATTGTCACACAATAAAGTCTATTCGACATTGGGTTAAGGAGTCGAGAGGTTTGGGATGTTACCCCACCTATAGTACTTTCATATATAGTACACCACCCTTCTTTCCTCAAAAGATTGACACCGCATACAGATATGATCTTCTAGTGGGAAAATTCCCAGTCCCCCCCATCTTCTTTTGTCTAGAAGAGGCAGTAAACGGTTAATCTGCATTCTTTATTCCATCATCAGTCAGGAAGCCAGGGATCATAGACGTTAGTGTACAGAGGCAAATACGCTGCTTGTTGCAGTGACCAAGAAACACAACGAACATACTGTAACACAAATAGGTTCACTAAATCATGATTTCCAATCATTCCATGTCATCCAGCTCAAGCACGATCATCACCTTAACCTTACCAGAGCGGCGGCTACGCCTTATGCGAACCCTGTCGACACGCGAGTCAGGGTCATGAACGTATCGATTAGCAAGCTGTCTGAGCTCTTCCTCGAAGGACATTCCGAGAGGTACTTGGCCAGGAAGTCCTTGAAAGGGGACCGCTACGTTAGGCAGTTGAGGTGCACGGCCGATAGTAACATCATTTAGTATCTCCTGTGGTTACGGACCCAGTCAGATAGACCGTGAATGAAGAGAGAGAAAGCACGTACGTGGTCCGGTGGAGCATAGTACTCTGGCGGAAGTAAACCAGGGGCGATGGAGGGATCATAGATATATTGAGCAGCTACAGCAACGTGGTGAGCATTGCTCTGGTTGCCTTGATATGCATACGGTGGTTGTTCCCCAAACGACTTGGAAGAAGCCGTAATCAACGAGGGAAGCGTAAAGGGGATTAAATGAACAAAACTTACTGAAACCTGAGACGAAGGTCCATACCCCACATTATTAGTGTATTGGGAAGGTGTCGGGTAACCTGGACGGTTCGTGGTGGTGGTGGGACCAGCAGAAGCTACACTTAGTACACGCTCATCTGGCAAGAGTTCGGTATTGGGACCGCGGACAGGAAGCAGGGCCTAACGACATACGATGATGATTAGCTGAGGTAAGAGGCGGCAGCGTAGTGGCTAGAGAGCTCACCTCTGTGGTATGCACGGAATTATATTGATAAGGAGGGGTACTGAGAGCGTGTGATCCACGTTGCATCTGGTGCGCACCACGGTTTACGAAGGCAGAGAGTTATTTGCAGAGAGGTGATTTCCTTGAGGTAGATCATCAAAAGAGCGGAAAGTCCACATTTTATAAGGGGGAGGCCTGGACATGGAACGCTCAGCCAAGGCTAACACAATCTAGCGAGATCCAATCATCGGTGCTTGTATGATTGCACTGGCAGGGGGCCTGGGGCTGGCCAACCTGTCGGCTACGCTCAGTCAAGGCGAACGAATCTGAACGTGTGTGTAGCGAGATCCAATCATGTATGGTGGCAGGGGGCCGGGGCTGGCCAACCTGTCGGCTCTACAGCAGAAGTTTCTAAACATTCCGGGCGGCTGCCGAGAATCATAATGTCCGAGGGTGGGCGTTCATCCCAAGGTTCATCCACCCTGAAAATTTCTCACACTGCTTGGACAGCGCCTCGGGCCCACCGGCTCATTGTGAACCCCAACTATGTGATGAACTCCCCCTCACGGTAAGGGGGCTCCTTTATCTGCTACCACCACCAGGTGTGATTTTCCCACGGCGCAAGCCAGGGCAAGGACGGGTGAAGAGGCATTGCCACCACCCGAGGGCTACCACCGGCCTCCCTGGCGCAGCCTGAGACCATTTGCTTAGCGGTTGAATCCAGTGAAAGTTTAATCCGCACATATACATTCTTTATTCCATCATCAGCCAGGAAGCCAGTCAACATAGACGCTAGTGTACAGGGACCAATACTCTGCTTGGTGCAGTGACAAACAAACACAACACGATTCGGTTCACCAGATTTCCAATCATTCCATATCATCCAGCTCAAGCAAGATCATCACCTTGACCTTACCAGAGCGGCGGCTGCGCCTTACGCGGACCCTGTCGATACGCGAGTCAGGGTCATGGAGGTATCGATTAGCAAGCTGCCTGAGCTCTTCCCCAGCGGACATTCTGGGGAGTACTTGGCCAGGAATTCCTTGAGAAGGGCCTGCTACGTTGGGGGGTTGGCCAATAGTGCCATCATTCGGCATCTGCGGCTACGGATCCAGTCAGATGGACTGTGACTGCACCATGCAGAGGAAGAGAAAAATACATACGTAGGCCAGCGGAGCATAGTACTCAGGCCGGGTTGGACCAGGGATGATGGGGGGATAGAAGGTGTGTTGAGGAGTCCCAGGAGGTGGGAAGTGGGGAGCGACACTCTGGTTGCCTTGATATGCATACTGTGGCTGTTGTCCCAACCCCTGGAGGAGCCGTTGTCCGCAACGGAAATATGAAGGTCGATAAATGAGTGATGACGTACTGCAACAGGGGATGAATTGAAAGTTGCACTTGGTACACGTGCATCTGATGAGTATTGGTGATCAGGAAAGCTGACAGGACTCTGTGCCTAGAGATATTCAACGATGAGTAGCTGAGAACGGTGAATTGGCAAAGCAGCTGACCTTAGCAGTCTGCAAAGGGTCAAACTGATGAGGGGTGTCGAGAGTGTGGAATTCACGCTGCATCACGATTTTTGAAGGTAGGGAGTAGTTTGTAGGGAGATATGTGCCTCATTTTATAAGGGGACAAGCGCTCAGTCCAGCGACTCCAGTCCAAAAAGTAAGAATACCAACTTCCCTTGCCTTTCCTTTGCGACAGCCCCTGAAAGTTTCTCACACTGCTTTGGCAGGCGCTGGGCTATTTGGGGACAACACGTGCCGGAAACAGACAACACATGCCGGAGACATTAGGGACGTTCAAAGCTGGGCGCATCTCGCATCTCGCATTTTGCATTTCATCAGCTTATATAACATAGATTTAAGATTCCGTTGTGACCTTTTTGTGACGGACGCGGTCGATGCTGTACAACGATGCAAGTTTTAAAGCCATTCCCACACACTCGTTTCACTTTAAAATTAACCGACATACTAAACAGTGAGGAATACTCCCTGAGCATATTTACAAAGCGGTGATGGTGGGCAGGATCCTCTGAGAAATCCCAGGCAAGCTCTATGTTTCCAAGCTTTGGGACGGCCGTGCATTAAGATAATGAGTTTCCTCAAGAAGAGCAACAATTTCGAGATCTTTTTGTAGGTTTAGAGTGTATTACTCGAGATTCTCATGTGGCAAAAAAATGTCTCGAGTTGCCATCGATCATAAGAATGAATCTACTAGTATGAGATCTTTCCTCAGTGGTTTTGATGGCATTGTGAAGATAATTGGCAAAGAAGAAGCCCGTAGTACTGTATCACAGATAATCAGACGTGACACACGCTAAGTGGTCTTTCAAATTCATGTTATATAAGATGATGAAATGCAAAATGCAAAATGCGAGATGCGAGATGTGCCCAGCTTTGAACGTCCCTAGTGCATGTGGCCATGGGGTCCTCAAGGCGTGTGTGCAGCGTTCTGAGATGCAAAAGGTTGTCGAATCTCCGCATCCCATGATGGCATCAAGGTAGCAGTACAACGGTGATGAGAAACGCGGCCACAGCCTCACAGCTTCAAAGCCAGAAACGGACGAAGCGGCGCGCTGAGAGCGCTGGAGACCCGTGACGGCCTTCTCCGACCCGTAATGGGCATGATTGATTGATCTCCTTATAACTGACTTCTAGGTAGCCAGCACCTTAACTAGCACCCTACCTTTTCAATCATGTCTACCGACGCTCTTCGTTCACGCTATGAAGCAGCCGGCCAAGGCCATCTCTTTACCTTCTGGCAACAACTCTCCGAAACCGAACAGACAGCACTCGCCGCCCAACTAGAAGCGATCGATATCGAGCGCGTAAATCGCGTATACGCCAAAGCGGTCTCTGCAGAGCGGGAACTCGCTACCAAGGAAGAGGTGATCGAACCTCTACCGCAAGATGCGAGTGACAGAGTCACGCCGCAATCGTCGTCGAGGGAGGCAGAATGGCGCGCAACGGGCTTGGCTGCCATCGCACGGGGCGAGGTCGGCGTGCTCCTCATGGCTGGCGGACAGGGCACTCGTCTGGGTAGTTCTGCGCCTAAAGGGTGCTACGATATCGGTCTTCCATCACACAAACCTCTATTCCAGTATCAGGCGGAACGTATCGCGCGCTTGCAACAGGTTGCGCAGGAGGAGGAGCACAAACCCGTGGGCTCTGTCGTCGTACCGTGGTATATCATGACGAGCGGACCGACACGACTCGCAACTGAGGAATTTTTCAAAGCGAATGGATACTTTGGGCTCAGATCGGAAAATGTCATCTTTTTCGAGCAGGGTGCGTGTTCCCTTTGTTGAGATATCGTCATTCACACGTACGTGTATGTGTAGGAACACTTCCATGTCTCACGATGGATGGCAAAGTCCTGTTAGAGACAAAATCACGTGTTGCCGTCGCACCGGACGGCAATGGTGGTCTTTACGCCGCCCTGCGCACCCCTCTGTCGCCGACCGACAAGACAAGGTCGGTCCTGAGCGATCTCGAATCACGCAAGGTTCTCTACGTGCACGCCTATTGCGTCGACAATTGTCTCGTCCGCGTCGCCGACCCGGTCTTTGTCGGTTATGGCATCAGCAAGCAAGCCGACTGTGCCGCCAAGGTAGTCCCCAAAGCCTACCCTACCGAATCCGTCGGCGTCGTTGCGCAACGCAGCTCCAAATTCAGCGTGGTCGAATATTCTGAGATATCCGCCGCGCAAGCCGAAGCGCGCGACCCCAACACGGGCGAGCTTCTCTTCCGCGCGGGCAACATCGCGAACCACTTTTACACCACCACGTTTTTGCGGAGCGTCGCCTCGTTCGAGGACGACCTCGCCTTTCACATCGCTCGCAAGAAGATTCCGCACGTGGCCCTGCCAGACGGTACATCCGTCAAACCGACCAAGCCGAACGGGATGAAACTCGAAATGTTCGTCTTTGACGTCTTTCCGTACACGACGCGCTTCGCCGTGCTCGAAGTCGCGCGTACGGACGAGTTTTCACCGTTGAAAAACGCGCCCGGTACAGGCTCGGACGACCCCGAGACGAGCCGTCGTGACCTGCTCGCGCAACATCGTCGCTTCCTCGAGGCGGCTGGCGCGACGGTAAGGGAAGGCGTCGAGATTGAGCTGTCGCCCCTCGTGACGTATTCTGGCGAAGGTCTGGCGTCTGTCAAGGGAAAGACGTTCACACGCTCGGGTATCGTCAGCGCGCTGGAGGAACTGGACGTTCTGGCGGCGTGATCGGAAGGAGTGAAATGAGTGAGCGAAATGGGACCGAATAAATGGGCGGAACACAGGGGATCGGGAGATGGGATTCTGGATTCTATCCTGGCAGCGGAGAAGTTGTATTGACAAACCTTTGTATGTCAGACAAAAAAAGAAAATTAAAAACTGCACGCGGGCGTAATGTAAAACCCCGCAGAAGGGATTCACTGTTTACTTTTCTTTCAGTTCAATGTGTGAATTGTTGAAGTCTTCCTCCCAAAATGGACGGGGGAAGTGTGTGTGCGTGTGTGTGTGCGTGTGCGTTGTGATTTAGTATACATTTGACATTGGCGATAGTCAGCTGGCTACGTTCACCACGCCGGCGGCAACCTCTGTCCTTATGGAGACTTTGCCCCTCCTCTCCAGCTCTTCTCGAAGAGAGGCGAATAAGCGCTGGGTGCGCTCCGCGTTGGGCTGCAAATGTTCAATCTCGGTCACTCAGGACGACGGAGCTAATCGACGAATTGTAAAAGCGAGCAAAAAGCAGCGTACCTCTTTGCAACACGATATCAGCCGTTCTACCAACATCGTCTGGCCCTTCTGCGCGTCATCCAGCTCCTTTCGAATTTGTAGACTCTGCACAAAACGAGACAAAGAAAATTCCGTCATCGCTTATTACAAAGCGGGAATTGGGCAGGTGGCACGTGCCTCTTCTTCGAGCTTCTCAGCTCGCAGTTTTTCCCCTTCCGCGAGCTGCTTCTGCTCAGCAGCTCGCGCACGGGATAGTAGGACTTCGAGCTCCTTGGACCGAATTACACATTCGAAATGACGTTCCCGCAATTCGTACTGTCGGAGGATATCCTTGAGACGCTCACGCACGCTATACGTTCCACCGTCAGTGTATGGGTCTTGCGAATCCCTCATGAGCCGAACACGTACATGCCATCGAATATATCCTCTATAGTCCGCGCAGCTCTGATGGCGCATATAAGTCAATGATGAGGACGGCTATCAAAAAAAAGGGCGCCTACTCTGTTGGATCGTCCGACCAAAACTTCTTGAGACTTTGTCGCCGCGGCTCACACTCTTCCTAAAATCGCCGAATAATTTTTGGTCATAAAAAGAAAAAAGAAAACCGTAGCCCCTCCGGTTTGATCACAATACACTTACCAAGGCTGGAGTGCTTGGCCCTTCCGTCAGATCCATGAGTTCGACTGCCAGAATCTCGTCCCCGTCCTCCATGCCGGCCTCCTCTGGGGTCTGCTCTGCATCAACCCGACGCCCGCTGTGTGTGAAGATGAAATTCGCGCCGGCTCCTGAGCCAACTGGCGGCGCGATGACACCATTGACCAATTTTGACGAGGGGGCATTCGACTCGCCAGCGGCCGCTGCCACCTTCTTCCCACCACCGCCGGTACCGCCGTTCGTCTCCATGCGATCCGTCCAGGCGGCAAATAGCTTTGTCAGCTTTGTCTTGCGTGAGATCTTGAAGAAGAGCTCGGCGCGGTAACGACAGACGACTTTGACGACAATGTCGGGCGACTGGCGGAACTTGAGGTCCTGCAGTTTCGCCTTCTCGTCACGTCGCGAGATGTCGTTCTTCATTTGTACGATCTAAGCGCGGGGGATATCGTATTGAGAGAGAAAGCAAGATTTAACGGTGCAGGTTCGAGCGCACCTCGTCCTGCGCTTCTTCTACTGACTGGGAAAGCCGCTTCCCGTCCTCCTGGCATCAATTGGACTCTCGCGTGGTGGCACGCCCATGAAATTTTCACTCACCCTCAAACGCTTATTATCCTGTCAGAGAGTTTCAGTCCACTGCTTTAATTCGCACTCGAAACATGGCGCACCTTCTGCAACTCCCGCGCGAGATTCTCCATCTTGACCTTTGTCTGGTTAGCCTTCGTAAGTTGGCTTTTCGCTATATTGAGCGTCAATGTGTGAAAAGGACACGGGTGTATTCGTGAAAGTACCAGCGTCTTTGTCTTTGAGTAGTTTCTGCTTCTCCTTCTGGTGCTCCCGCTCCATTCGCTTGAACTCTGCAAACTACGAGCACTCAGAGCCCAGTCAAGGGTACAAATGAGCAGCGGTGCAGGCGCACCAGCTCTATGTACTTCATGTGCACAGCGTTTTCCTCCAAGCCGCGGACGTGCTTCTGTGCCTCTTCAGCTGCGATACGTAAATGATGCATTGTAAGACTGCAACGGCCGCGCAATAAAAAAGAGGTCGTGCCGATGTGCGCACCATAGCGGCGTTCCTCTTCTTCCACAAACTCCTCTTCCTCCTCGAGAGCAGCTATGCGATTTTTCAGGCTCTCGTACATAGCCGCGGGATCCATTGGCGCCGAATCCGCCTTCTTTTTCGACTTGCCATTTGTGACAATGGTGTGTGGCTGGCGCGCCGAACCGGACGGCGGGGAAGGGGCAGGACCTGTTGGTGGAGGCTTGGCAATTCGTGGTGGGGCGACTGTTGCGGTTGTCGTCGTTGTCACTGCGCCATTCATGACGGGGGAGTGGCAGACGGGTGTGTTGGGGTGGGGGAAACAAAGGGAAAATTGGGTGGAAGTGCTGTGGAGGTCGGGTTGGCACGGTTGTGGTCGTCGGCTCGGCCGCGCGACACGCTTTTCGTCGGAGCGCCGCTGGCGCCACGGGCCCGGTTACATGATTACGCAAACACACAACTCCGTTGGAAATGAGACATCTTAAATGACAATCCTATAACACAAAATGGCTAGGGAACGAAATTGGCAGATACTACAGCTCAACAAGAAGAATGTCTGAACGTTGTCCGTAAGCAGTTATTTAATGCTATAAGATCTGAAGCAAATAAGGAGATTTAGCTCCAAGGTCCCTGTAGGAAAATACCCGATGGAAGCGACATGCCCATAGTCGATTTGATGAGCCGCGCGAGAGTATTTTGAGTAAACGATCCATCCATAAATCAAAGTACAGTAGTGGCAGACACTTTAAGCCAGTGGCGGCGAGAGTAGCCGACGGCCATCAAAGAAATATCACGTGACTTGACGCGTCGCAACACGCGACTGACTCGTTTACCGTAATTGATGCATCACGCTTCCACATCTACTGTACTCTCTCTCATAC
Organism: Lactifluus volemus; assembly: GCA_022376515.1. NCBI lineage: Eukaryota > Fungi > Basidiomycota > Agaricomycetes > Russulales > Russulaceae > Lactifluus > Lactifluus volemus. The sequence goes on from WTXI01000149.1 coordinate 24,235, forward strand.
AATTTTTTTTACTCAAACACTGACCAGGTGTCGTTATGTTTGGTATGTGACTATCTTGTTAACTCTTCCTTTTCCTCACCGCGCATAGATTCATCTTCCCCTCCTCGTAAGCGACGACGGATGTCCTCTCCTACCTACGATGAACAACTGGCACTTCCTAGTCAAGAAGAGCTTAGCGCGGTGGATCAACTGGAATATAGTTTGTCTCAGACACCGCTTCATAGTCGTAAGAGCGCAGGCAATGTGCTTTCTATGGGACATTCATCACAGGATAGCTTCCGTCCTAGGGTATGCTCTTCGGAGTCTTGTTTTAGGTCGCTTAGCTGACATCATGGACAGGGTCCTCAGGGAGTTATTGATCTATCTAATCGACGAATCACTACGCCAGTCACTTCTTCATCTCCACGACAACATCCATATCGGGAACATGATGATTCTAATGATCCATTTACATCCTCGTCCAAACCCTTCAAGAGTTTCATCCCTGCATCGTCCTCCCATCTTCAGCATACATTTCTCGAGCCTCTATTATTAGATCCAGACGATCGACTAAATGAGCGTGAGGAGGGTTTAGGAGAATCAATCACCCCAGCGATTGGTTTTACATCCGCCTCGGACCTTGTCACCTCATCTGTTGGCTTCACTTCTGCGTCTGCTCTTGTGGACCAACCAGTGTCTATGACTCAACATGGCTCGTCCTCCCCGTCACACTCACAGGATCTTGAAGATAGCGCCTACACCACGGACGCGTTCAAGACTACGGATAACTCCAGACCATTTTCAATGTTTACCTCTCTTGGGAAGAAGAATTTGTTCCAACCGAGTGCTACAGCAATTAGGACGGCCCTGGAGCGAGCGAAGCGTTGGGAAGCGGAAGACGACAGTCTGATCCTTGATGACCCACCAGAAAAAGACCTACATATTACCATGTCCCCGCGCCAGGCCCTGGCGGCTGAGAACATCCCTCCCCTGCGAACTGGCTCAAGCCCAACTGCTTCTGGGTCAGCAAATGTATCTGGCCATGCAAATGTAGGCTGCAGTGTAGTCGACACCTCAGGTGCAGGTCAACTCGAAGCAATATCGGCCTTCCAGTCAGCATCAAGTATTACTACTCCAACCCCCCTTGGGAATCGCTCGATCCAGAGGCAGTCTGGTCTTGAAGGAAGTAGTCTAATGAAGTCCTTCAAATCCCCCCTTCACAAACCATCAGCTACAAGGAATTCCGGGAACTCACCAAGTACACCATCTGTTTTGCACCCCCGTGCTTCTACTGTTACGAAGAATCCTAGGTCCGCCGTTCTGGACCCTAGTGTCACGCCTATTTCAGGAGCCAAATTCTCCACTCCCCTGTCTGTCAGAGGCACACCGATACGCAAGTCACATGCCAAGAAATTTGTCACTCCCTTCAAGACAGGCATGAGACCGGGTGAGGTGGGCCATACCGAGTCCAAGGCCCGCTATGATTCAGAGAGGGTCAGCGTTGCATCCAGATTCGGCACAGATAGTGCGCCATCCACGACCGATCAGCGTGTAAGGCCCACGAGGAGACGGTTCTTCGACCTTTGTATGTTATTAATGAACATGTGCTTACCGGCACTCCTGACATGACTTTGCAGCGGTTCCATGTGGCAGGAAGACGTTAGCCTCGTCGGGCTTTCGGCCTGGAAGTCTCGGTCCCGAGGCACTCGCAGGAATGGGACTGTAAGTCTTTTGCTTAGTATCTGTTCTCCATTGTGACGCCATCATACAAACGTCAGAGATGTAGCTGAGCTGCATAATTTGGACCGGAACTCTCCCAAGCAACATCAATTCCCAGTTTTCTCCAAGGATAGTCAGAATACTAACTCCACCCCACCCGTCCTCCAAGGACCCATCGATGCATTCCGTGAGCTGAAAGTCATTGGTGGCAGTTTAGCCACGCAGGAGTGGGTCGACAATCATTGGTTCCTAATTCTTTGGAAGTTAGCCGGAATGGTTACTCTCGACCCAGAGAACGAGCTTGATGTAAATCGGAAGCGATGGAGCTGGACAGAGACAATGCACCAGTTGCGATATCGGTGCGTTTTTTTTCGGTTCCTTGACGATACCCACCGAGTCTCCTTCCATAGTTATGAAAAGGAACTTTACGGTGGAGCACGTCCGGCACTTCGCCTCATTGCGGCGCAGGATACCTCCGCAGGTCTTCACATGGTTCTTTGCGTCTCGGACATCACCTGGTCAGAAGGTGGTACCGGCGAAGATGGTCTACCGGTCGTGCCCCATCCGACTCTTGAACTCACCGATGGCTGGTATTGTTTGCGGGCGCGAGTAGACGAAGTACTCGCTCGCGCGACACGCCGAGGCGTGATTCGCGTCGGACGTAAGATTGCCGTCTCTGGCGCGTCGGTGCGCTTTTCGGTCTCTGCTGCAACGCATGCATAGGACTGACATGAAATAGATACCACGAGATACAGAACCATGCGAGGTCCTGGAAGCATACAGCAAAGTCGAATTAAACCTGACAGGTAACGGGGCTCACCTCGCACCCTGGTACGCCAAGTTAGGCTTCCAACAGCACCCTGCAATAGCTACGCTCCACAAACTCTCGCCAGATGGGGGAACGGTTCCGTGTCTCGAATTGGTTGTCACCAAGGTTTGTAAATTCGCCTGTCTGCGTTGGCTAACTTGCTGAGCGACGTAGGTGTATCCTATAGCGTTCCTCGAGTTTCATAAGGATGCAGACGGGAAAGTCACGCGCGAAGGTCCCAGGCGCGAGAAGGAGGAGCTAGCTGTGCACGACGCGTGGGCTGTAGGTTTCTGAATATAAGTGCTTGATAATTTCACTTACTCTCGTTCAGCGGAAGCGCGAGCGCGAGTACCAGCGGCTTCGGAAGGAAGCAGAGGACAAGCAGAGGCTCTTGCTTGACTGGGCTCAACGCTTCGAAGCTAAATCTGGTTCATGGCATCCAGGAGACGACGGTGCATCTCTAACCTGCTCCAACCTGTCTCACTCTGATCCATAACGCGCAGAGGAGATGCCGAGTCATATCGAATCACTATTTGACGAGTGCGAGTATTCATCCGATCCCAGCTCGGTTTTGCGTCGTACTACTAGTCGAGCTGAAGCTGGCTGGCTCTCGCGCTTCGCGAGAGAACGTGCCGAGCAGGAACGCGAATCAATCGAGCTGGGAATTGAGCGCGAACTGCAGGTACGGTAGCTTTTCCATCTCGTTCCAACCCAATGCTCAAGGAAAGGTTAGTCTACATGTCCTCCGCGCGAAGTGCGCAACTTCCGCGTCCTGCTGATGCGCGATGCACGCGCGACACGAAGACCTGCGCGTCGCCTGGTCGAGCTCACGGTCTGGGAGGTGCTCTCGTTGGCGTTTGACGGAGCGCCAGTGGGGCAATTCAAGGAGGGTCAGCGTTTCCAGGTCAGTCCCTCGTGTAGCACCCGTTTGATGGTCGCTTATTAGAGGTTTTCCTTTTTTCCCCTTCTGTTGACACTAGGTTACGAATCTCCTTCCGACGCAGAAGACCGCGTGGATGGATCGCGGCGTGGACGATTCACATGTGTATCTCAGTACAAGCAAAATTTCCCGATGGTCCAAACTGTAGTAATACCCAGGTATCATCGATACCCTACCCGGAGCCCTTCCCTGACAATATCATGTAAACCAAGTATCACGTCTTTGTGCTGTTTTATAATTCTTTTCCTATCTTCCGCGGATCCCAATTCAAACCCGAATGTATTATAGAACAACATATCCCGAGGCGCACGGTGTGAGGGACACTGCATCAGAAAAATATTACTCAGCTTCCTGGCAGTGTAACCCTTTATCAAGAAACGAGTGGTAAATGATCTGCGAGAACATCTGACGTAGGTAGATCAGTAGTGATATCTCCGATGGCCGATGGCAGTGTTCTGCATGCCAAGAAGCCCTGTTCCAGCTTACTGACTCGGACGTTGCGGTCTCCGTCCGCGAATCTGCGCGGGCGCGGGAAAGAAAGTTTAAGGTCAAACCTTACTAGTACGGCTGTGCCTAGCTATTGACGACGACTTCTTTTCCCTATTATAAAATGAGGGGCCATCATTGAACCCAATGCAGTTGTTTCGGAGGGCGATGGACCCGTTGTTATCATAGAGACCTACGTGGCGAGAGTTGAAAAGTCCACTGTTTCGATAATCGGATCATTCTGGGGGCAGAAGAACTCCAGTTGAGAGGGGTACTTGTACCACGCACGCAGAAACCCCAACCACGGGTCTGAATTGCGATTTGGTTGCACGTTGGTCGCAATCCGAGTCGAGAACGTTGTCGCGGCAGACCATACAAGGAAGGTAAGTCACACGACTGGCACTCACACACGGTTTTTCGACCCCACTGCCAAGACTCCTCATCTGTTGCCCAACATGGCTTGGATGAAGCAGGTGACATCGTTAACACTTCACGCGAACAATGCTCGAGCTGTATGTGCGACCTCCCGTTTCGTCTCTCTGGTGGAGAGCCGTCTGCGGGGGGTTCGATTCATTGGTGACACGATCTCATGCCCTTTGGGTCCGAAACAACGCATTGATTAATAGTTGCCCCAGGTCACGCCGCAAGCACTCCCGCCCTTTTCGAAAATTCGAATGACGTCTCACCTTCTTTGGCCACGCGACACCCCTCTTTCTCCGGCACCACAGCCCAGAAAAGCCTGAGTACACGCACTCAGAGGTTCGACCGAGTGTTCGATGTTCTGTCCACCGCTCTCAATCACGCTCGTTCCAAGAAGAGTTCATTACAAGTTCGAAGCAGTGACTGGCTCTATCTCTTCGATCTTGCCACCAACCCAGAACAGCTCGAACGCGCATCGGGCCAATTTTCGGCGTTCATCGAGTGTCGTAGACAGTTTCGAGATCAACACGTCACTGCATTCGTTCGTGCGTTTTGCGTTTTGACAAATTTTTATCGTAACGGTTTGTTCTAAATCTTTCTCTTCACAGGCCGTTGTGCGGAGCTTCGCTGTCCCCAGCTCGCCTTGACTGTTTTCAGCAACCGCCCCGCTTATCGCATGGACCTCACGCTCCCTGCTGCTCGTCAACTATTGTATGCCCTACACGAGGAGCACAAGCTCTCTGATGTGGCCACCTTGGTTGCCCTTTACCCGTTGTACAACCTTCCCGCGCTCTCTTCCGATCCCATCAGCTCAGCGCTCCTCATTTCGGCCTGCCTTCGCGAAGCACGGGCCTCTGGCCCTGGCTCTAGATACGCATGGACGATGGCTGCGACGCTTCTGCCCCATTTTGAACAGCTACTGACTGAGACCCCTCCTATACCTATTCCGATTCCTATAGAGAAGAACCGCTTTCAAGAAAATTGTTGGATGTATCATGCCATGTTGAGCATTCTTGAATCGCTCACTGTGCTGGATCAGGATACTAGTCGGGTCACGGAGTGGTGCGAGAAGAGTGGTTACGGATTGTCAAGTAAGATCAGTTGATACCAGTTACAAAACACATGCGTCTGCTGTGCATCGCGACGTTTACTAACATGGCGGGCCCGTGCTTCGCTATGGCCAGATGATCCATCGGGAGATTTGATCAAGCGAGGAAACAGCGACGGTAGAGTACAGATTCAGAAGTTGAGAGGCCGTTTTCCAACAAAAGGCAATCAACTGAAGAGCCGAGCGCCCGAGAATGATTTTGATTTAGATCGCAAATTCTCTTTAGGCCGATCACCGAAATATGACGGTAACCTATCTGAGGATGGCCTGTCCCTTGACAGAACTCTGATGTGCCCAGGGAGGAACGAGTAACAGTCCCGATTATCGCCAACTTTATGTGTTTCATCGTTAGTGTATCACAAATGCACGTCAAACTCAACATTTTCTGCATCTGCGTTGCTAAACCAACTACTATAATCATGTCTTGCTAGCCAACTTAGAAGTCGCCCAATAGAAGACCATCTCATAATATCGTACGGTTGTATATACAATATTCATACCACGGCAAGTAGACTGATAGCTGCGTGACGGAGATGACAACTGGCGGGCCTAAGGGCCTTTTCTCACATGAAGTTAAATGACAGACCGATAGAGGGTTCAATTTTCCTCCGAGTCCTGTAGAGAACTGCTGGTTTTGCAAATTGACGTAGTACGAGACAACTGTTTGAAGCGATGCCGGCGGCTGAATATGTTTCGCTTGGCAGGGACGGCCGCCACTAGTACGAGTACACCGCACAACTCGGAGTATTGGTTGATCGTTGGCTCATCCTACTGTAGGGAGCCGGAGTTAACAGAACGGATGAGCGTAGATCCCGCGAAAGAATGGCAAGGGAAGTGATGATAAAGACGTGCCAGGTGGGGATAAGGACCTTCACTGCAGTGTTGTGCCGGTCGCAAGACTGTCGTTAAAGTCGCCGACTGTCACCGATGTGACTTCTCGCAACCAAACCATGACCACGACCTTATTGAGTGCCAGGGGGTGTCCCAGTATATTATGTAATGCAATTGATATTTGCATTGTATGTACATAATGGGATATCGTGTTCGCACGATGAGTTCAAAATTACCTTAAGTAGAATAGGTCTGATGTAGCCACGACCCTTGCGCACACAGAGGCAGGACCCCATGGCAGTGATCATGGCAGGAGCTGGCACCCGCAAAGTCACGGACGTGTGACCGTTGACGACCTTTAGTGACTTTCTCACGATTTACGGTCAGTGACTTTGGCCTGAGGTCACCGACCGGCACAACACTGCTTCACTGGCAGGTTCCGACGTTACGGAAAGAGAAGGGCGCAAGGGGGGAACCGCGACTCGGACGGTCTCCACGGAGTCTTTTTCCAGTGTTGTTGGGCTAGTCTTTCCTCAAACACCCTTTTTTTCCTTTTTGTTCTTCATAATACACTGTTTGATGTCTCCGTTATGGGCGTCATGTCGACATATAAAGTGAGAGTCCCTTCACCTCTGGGACGTACCGAACTCCTCTGACAGCTCAAAGTCAAAGTAATCTCTGCAAATGAACCACTCTCTTTACGGAGCCACTCCCCCAGCTGAAGTCCCCCTTGAAATGGCCAACGAATCGTTGTCTGCCAGTGTCCCTCCCCTGCATTCTCAACGTGGTCCTGTGCAGCATCGTGAGACCGAAGTAACTTCTGCGCACCGCTCATCTCAATCTTAATGACTTATTGTCGCATATCGATCTCCTCTAGCCCTCTCTTCCCCCAACGAGCTACACTAGTTACGGACCTCCTGTCCGATACTATGCCAGTTGTACTACAGGCTATGATGAAGCGCCATGCCGAGCCCAGGTGAGCTGACACTTACTCCTCGTCCCTTTTTTTCTCCTCTCATCGACGACGGATCCTCCTAAGGGTTTTGTGGAACATTACCGAGGACCCAGGATTGTCGGGCACAGTGGCCCTCAAGCTCCTACTGGGCCTGCACAATATGTTTCTGATTTCCCTGTCACTCCTGGCCCAGCCCAGGTAGAGAACTATGCGCCATCCCTCCCTATCTGTGTTTGTCTTTGCTTCTACACAATGCATGTGCTGGTTTATCTGACTTGGTCTGCCGCTTCAGGGAATGCCAAATGACGGCACCATCGGGTGTGAACCCCCGCTTAACGTAGCGGCCACTTCGCATAGGACTCCCGGCATGGTGTATCCCAGAATATCGACTGTGGGAGACCTCAAACGTCTTGCTAGTCGATACCTTTACAGCCCTGACGCCCGTGTTGACAAGGTTCGCATGAGACACAGCCGCCGCTCTGGTAAGGTCAAGGTGATGATCTTGCTTGAGATAGACGACATGATATAAAGGATACATCCTTTGGAAGACGAGATGCTATAAGAGATATATAGACTTATCGACTTCAAGTTATTTGGTGTTGTGCTTCTCTATGCATATGTTTCTGGAAGTAATGGAATTTCGCTACCTTTCCCCCCAAGTCATGGCAATGAAAACTCTGTCGCGCGTCTTACATTTCCCACATCATCAACCCCCGCCGCCCTTTCTGCATAGCCCTCTCTGCCAGCACTGCTATCTGCGCGCCCTCAACCTTCGGTCGCTGCCTGATGTTAAGGACCGCCAGGGCAGCCAAGATACATATATTATATGCGCACACAACCAGCTCGTAACAAGATACAGAGTACAGTTAGTGTCAAGGTAGAATGTGACGGCAACAGCCGACAGAAGGATCAGAGTGCAAGCTGTGCTTCAAACAGCAGGCCTTCTGAAACAGAGGTTCAAGTTATGGAGCGAACAATCACGAAGTGCTTCGAAGGTATTAGGTCGTTCAAAGTAGACTGCCAAAAACTGCGTGGTGCCATCCTTCTGCGTGAATGTCTGTCAGTGTATTACACTCATCTAAGAGTAAGTAGAATATACGCGGCAGAGGAGAGGACATATCATCAGGAACAGTTCCGAACGAGCTTTACAGGCTGAATCTGAATCACAGCCAAACGGTCGAGAGAAGAGCCTTCTACGTAGTAAGACTTCGGGCACCCTTGAGCTACACAAGCAGTGTGAGATGGCTGTGAATCTACTTCTCAGTATAGAACGAGGTGACTCTGCGTTCGGTGAACGTTGCTGAAGTGTGAGGGATAGAGCGGAAAAACAGATTCTACGGAGGAGCTGTTGTAATATAAACTCAGCGAAAAAGAAAAGAAAAACGCTATTATTTCTTTGTATCTAACCTGTTGTAATATAAACTATGTTGTAGGTTAGGTGACGGTGCTATGATGAAGCGAGGAAGATAATACTACTCACCTCAGCGAAAAAGAAAAGAAAAACGCTGAGGGAAGGGAGAAAACGCACAATGCGCATTTATGTACTGATGGCCTGATGGGTACCATGTGAAACAAGCTGTGGAGCGGAAGGTACTCGAAGGGCACGAAAATGGGCAGGGTAAGCCCGAGTAAGGTAGCAAGAGAGCAAAATAGTCTAAACTACGAAGGCGAAGGATCATCAACAGTGGTGGTCCGTGCGCGGCCACTTTAGGGCTGGTCAATAAACGAAGATGAAATCACAACACACCCCCTCAGACCTCAAAGTGCAAGCCCATTTCGCGAGCAAAACGCTGATGCTTCTCGCGCACTGACCCTTTTGTGAAAATGTCCGCTATCTGATTAGTGATGGACACGGGTCGGGGTATACCCACCGGGTTGCGGGTAGGGGTATCCCTGGGCCGGGGTCTCGGGTACGATTTTGCTGGCCCGCACCAAACCCATACCCGAGGGCGCGGGTGGGGGTATCCTGGGAAGTGGTACAGGGGGGCAGGGCAATGGTAACAGGAGCAGTAGAGGAGAGGGGGCAATGCAACACGCCTTGAGTCTGAGTCCAGAATCGGTGGGGGAAGCGGTAGAGGGCAGGGGGCTGTGCCACACGCCAGTCGCAGGCGTCAGGCGCACGGGCGGTCGCAACGGCGCCGGCAGCACGACCCTGACGCCAAGGACCTCGACCCAGTGCGACTCCGAGGCCGGAAGCGGTGGGGGAAGCGGTAGAGGGGAGGGCGCCGTGCCCACATCGGTCGCAGGCGTTGGGCGCACGGATGGTCACAACGGCGCCGCCAGCGTGATCCTGACGCCAAGGACCTCGACCCGGTGCGACTCCGAGTCCAGAAGGGGCAGGGGAAGCGGTAGAGGGGAGGAGGCCGTACCACACATCGGTCGCAGGCGTTGGGTGTTCTGACAGTCACAACGGTGACGCCAGCGCGATCCTGACGCCAAGGACATCGACGCGGTGTGACTCCGAGGCCGGAAGCGGTGGGGGAAGCGGTAGAGGGGGGGCGCCGTGCCACACATCGGTCGCAGGCGTCGAGCGCTCTGGCGGTCGCAACGGCGCCGCCAGCGCGATCCCGACGCCAAGGACGTCGACGGGGTGCGATGGGATCCATCCCTCATCGAAGGGAACGAAGGGGAACGAAGGGGAACGAAGGGAGGGCAAGGAAATGGAAGTTAGAAACTGAAAAAGAGAACTACAGAAAAGTCAGAAAAGTTATTGAGGTGGAAGAGTAGGTGACATACCTAGCAATACCTGAGAGGGAAGCACCCTTCAGGCATCCCAACACCCATCCAACACGAGGCAGAAGCAAAGCAGAAGAGAGAGCAGAAAGAGCCTGAGGACCAGTAAAGGAGAGGCGCTCCGATAGAGGACGCACCGGAAACGCACCGGAAACTTGTTGACAGCGGAGACAGTGGTGAAGGCCACGAAGCGAGTGGCAAAGTGAGAGAGAGTTGCGGGAGAACCAAAAAATCATGAGATGAGCAAAGAGGGCGGATGGCAACAACAATGGCGACGACACGGCAAAGGGAAACGAAAAGAAAATAGCAGAATAGGGCAAGCAGCTATTGAAGTAAGCCATAGGACTGCAAGCAGTCCCAGCCTTGATGGTGTAATGGTAAACTGATAATTTGCTTAAATTGCTGCATGCACAGGTTGAGGGTTCGAATCTGCCAATGTGCAATTTTATTTTTCTGACCCGCAGCTAAACCTGCGGGAAATCCCGTACCCCAGGCACGGGTGCGGGTTTTCCCGGGGTACGGGTACGGGTACCTCTGGAGATACCCCAGGGTTACCCACGTCCATCACTATATCTGATCTCCCGTAGGCACATAAGATAACTTGATGTCTCCGGTGGCAACCCTCTTGCGTAAGAAGTGGTGGCGGAGGTCGATATGCTTGGTTCGATCGTGAAACTCCGGATTGTGGGCGATGGCGATGGCTGACTGATTATCGACGCGCAGAACAGTGGGGGTGGAGATCGTGAAGCCAAGTTCGCAGAGGAGGCGGCGTAGCCAAATGGCTTCTTTGGCTGCATAGGCGACTGCAATGTACTCCGCTTCTGTGCTGGACAAAGCTACAGATGTCTGCTTTTTAGATCCCCAGCTGATGGCGGCACCTCCCAGCATAAATACAAAGCCAGAGGTTGACTTCCTGTCGTTGATGTCGCTAGCCCAATCGGCGTCCACGAAACCGCGGAGAGTGGTGCCTTCGGTAGCCCCACGCCTGAAGACGAGGCGCAGGGCAGAAGAGCCGCGCAAATACTTGAAAACGCGATCCAGCGAGACAAAGTGTGCTGGTCCAGGCGTGGCGTTGTGTCGCCCAAGGGCGCCAACCGCATAGGCTAGGTCAGGTCGTGTTCCCAACATCGGGTACATGAGGGCTCCGACGGCGCTCTGATAAGGCTTCGGGTCGGACTCAGGTTCAGGGAGCTTGCGGAGGTGCTCATTTGCGAGGGCAGGCGTCGCGATAGGATGAACGGATGACTTCCCGAAACGCTCGAGGATCTCGCAAGAGTACTTCTCTTGAGACAAGGAAATCCATCCAGCGGTGCGGTCGCGGGTGACGTGCATCCCGAGAATCCAGGTGAGGTCACCAAGATCAGTCATCTCGTAATGCTGCTTGAGGAGGGCCTTGTCACGCTCGATCTCGCCAAGATCGGTTGAGGCCATGGTTATGTCATCGACGTAGAGGGCGATAATGGAAATGTGAGGGTCAGCAAAGCGAGTGAAAACCGCATGGTCAGCTTGCGTGTTAATGTATCCCATGGAGAGCAATCACGATCTGATATTCTCATACCAGACGTGCCCACCCTGCTTGGTTCCGTAAACAGCCTTTAGCAGTCGCAAGACTGTGCCGCTCGGTGCACCGAAACCAGGGGGGGGATACATAAAAATTTCCTCCTTCAACTCTCCGTTGAGATAGGCTGACTTCACATCCATCTGATGCACCTCAAGATTCTTCTCAGCTGCCATTGCGAGGATAACGCGGAAAGAAGCAAACTTTGCGACGGGTGCGAAAGTCTCATCGTAATCGACGCCTTCGGTTTGTGTAAAACCTTGAGCAACGATGCACGCCTTGTACTTCTGGATGCTGCCATCCGGGCCACGTTTGACGCGGAAAACCCATCGGCTGCCGACAATTTTGCGGTCGCGCGGGCGCGGGACGATCTCGAAGACGCCCATTTGCTCGAATGCGTGTCGTTCGTTCTCGCAAGCTAAAATCCACTCGGCTGCGTCTGGTCGAGCCATGGCCTCATCGAAAGTGTGTGGGTCACTTCCGGGATCGGCATCGGCGACGGTGACGCGCACGGGGCGCTTGCGGTCGTATGAGCTAACGTCATAGCGGGCATCATCATCGCAAACGGGTGCGCGGATGGAACACTTCGGACGTGTAGGCGGTTCGAGTGGAGGGGACACGCGCGCAGGTGCGGGTGCTACAGGAGCATGCACCCCGTCATCGATAACATCGTCGTCATCGTCGTTGATCACGACGCGTTCATGCTGAGCACCCCCTTCGTCGAAAATAACGTCGCATGAGTTGTAGACCGTGTGGGAGGTACGATCGATGAGCTTGAAAGCTTTGTAGTTCGCTGTGAGCCCAAGGAAAACGCATTGGTGTGAGTGAGATGCAAGTTTTGATCGGTGCTTCTCTGGGACATGCATATGGGCCTTGCAGCCAAAGATACGGAGGCGCGATACGTTGGGTTTATTGCCGCTCCAAGCTTCCTCAGGTGTAATACCGGGGAGCGAGCACGTTGGCAAGTGGTTGTGTAGGACAGAAGCGTACTCGAGGGCATCGTACCAAAAGGAATCGGGGAGCGCGGCGTCGCTAAGCATGGCTCGCGCCTTGTCGAGTAGTGTGCGGTTCATGCGTTCCGCAACGCCATTGTGCTCGGACGTGTAGGCTGTGGTGACCTCTTGTCGAATCCCCTTCATTTTGAAGTAACGAGTCGGTACATTACCCGTGTATTCGCCACCGCCATCGGAACGCAACGCCTTCAGCTGTTTTCCCGTTTCGCGCTCGGCTCTCGCTACAAAAATCTCCAGGTGGCGGAGAAGATCAGATTTCAATCTCAAGCCTGCGACGAAGACCTTGCGAGTCTTATCATCTGTGAATGTCGCGAAGTATTCGAAGCCTTGACGCGATCGAGTCGGGAGTTTGCCGCAGATGTCGGAGAACACGCGGCCCAAGATTTCGGTCGCGCGCGTACCAGTCATCTTTGAAATGTCGGTGCGGGTCTGTTTTCCGACTAGGCATGGTTCGCAAATTGGGGTTGCGCTCGTGGTACCTTCTATGGTAATCCCCTCAACTATTCCCTTCTCGGCAATTCGAACGATAGTGTCGGCGCTGACATGTCCGAGTCGCCGATGCCAAGTGGCGAGGGTGGCTTTGGAGCCGGCGTCCTCGCTAAGGAAAACGGTTTCATGAGGTGCGGGAGGATTCTCATTCTCGTGCGGCAACGCGACGACGTTGGCAATTCGGACCCTTTCTGGGACGGTGGTTTTGATGTCCATAATGTAAAGATTCGAGGACATTCGGCCATGACAGGTGATGACACCTGACTTGTCCCGGAGGAGGCAAGAGTCGTTGCTGAAGAGCAAACTGGCCCCGTGTTGCGTCAAATAAGATACCGAAAGCAAGTTTCCGTGCAGGTCGGGAACGAAAAGAACCTCCTGGAGGATTGCAGTCCTCCACTGGTCATTGGCGTACATGCGGACACGTATGCATCCAACGCCTGTAGCCAAGATGGAGCGAGCGTCACCTAGCATTACCTTGATAGGGACAGAGAGCGGGGAGAAATGTGTGAACCACGAGCGATTGCAGGACATCGTGCGAGACGCTCCCGAATCAAGGATCCAGGACTCGAGAAGGGAGGCAGAAGGGTGCGATGGACGGGCTTGGTAAAGGAAAACCTCCTCGTCGCGTGATGACGCTACTGCCACTTTCGCAGAGGCGGGTGCAGTAGTTGAGGTGGAAGGAGGGGTTGACGCCGTTGCCGGTGTCGCGGTCGCTGCCTTCGCTTCCTTTTCTTTCTGTGCCTTGAGTTTTCGGCACTCACTGACGTCGTGGCCGGTGTAGTTGCAGTGGGTGCAGCGTTTTTTCTGCTGCTCCTTGCGTTTGTTCCGGTCGCCCTTCCCCTTGTCCTTGTCGGAGTCCTTCTTTTCTGACTTTTTCTTGCCATCTTTGCCCTTTTTGGCGGCCTTCGTGTAGAAAGCGGCCGCTCCGTCGCCGGACTCGCGGATGTGTGAGTCTTCGTCTGTAAGGATGCGCAATTTGATGTTCTCGGCCGTTTGGTCGAGAGGGCTTAAGTTGTTGAGGAGGATCTTGAGCATTCTATGAGACACGGGGAGGGCGTTTGTGATGGCGTGAGCGATTTGTTGGTCAGTAAAAGGGGACCCGGCTTCGGCAAGGCGGTGTGACGCGTCGATCATGGCGTTGATCTGAGGTTCGAGGGGTTCGGAATCGTTGAGAGGCGTGCTGAAGAGTCTGTTCATCAGCTGAGAGATTTTGTGCCCCCCTCGTCCTTCAAAACGTGCGGAAAGACATTCGAGACACTCCTTCGCTGTCTGGGCATGGAAGATAAGGTGGGCCGGTTCTCCAGTGAGCGACAAGGCGATGAGGGAGAAGGCCTGTTGGTCTTTTTCATCCCATGCGGCAGATTCGACAGGGTAGAGGAAGGAACTCGGTCGCGGGTCGTTAAGAACAGTCAGAAGTTTATAGCTTCTGAGGACGACGCGCATGTGGAAGCGCCATACAGAGAAATTGCTGCCGTCTTGCTCGAGCGGAGGGATGTCGTACCGTTGCGAAATGACCGTTGGAGCGGCCATTGCAGGTGGTGGACGAGCCTGTGGGATCGGAGCCTGCTGAGGTGCCGGCGGAATCGCGGCCTGCTGACGTGCGAACGGTATTCCCGCAAATGGGTGCATTGGCGGAATTCGTGGGTTCGGTTCCGGATAATGTAATGGTCGGATCACATCAGGAGGGGATTGCGAACGAGCTGGCGTGTTCGCAGCCGAGGTCAGAGGGGATCTCACGTGTGCGGAGCTGGCAGCGGAGCCGTGGAAAGAACCGTGGACGGAGCCAGCAGGGCCGGCGACAGCGTTGTCGTCGTCTGCGTTTTGGTTGACGTCTGGGGGTTGTTGTGCCGCGGCATGTTGTGCGGTGGCTTGGCTCATGCTTCGAGTGATGGGCAACAGTGTGACCGAGAAGCTCAGGTGGAGACTCGGGTGTTAAGGTTCCAAGTGGGACCTTTGTACGAAGTGTACGATCGTTCGTGAAGTCAAGACTTGCAAGACGTGCAAGTCAAGATCAAAGGTTCGATAAAGAAAAGACTTAGTAAACGACTAAGTCAAGAGCGTTTCAGAGGTCAAGGGCTTTGGGCTTGGGGATAAGACCAAAGTGTCAAGAAGTCGAAGAGCGTGATGTCAAGAGGGTTCTCTCAGGTCTGATGCTTCTAGGCAAGCAAGGTTCTAATAGATAGAAGACTTGGATTGCGAAACAAAACTGAGACTTAAGGTCTCTAGGGCAGAAAGTACAGGGTTTATATACATAAGAAGACGAGGCTATGTGCACAGCCGTAGGGGCTGTGACCTTCGTACAGCTTTCAGGGTTTGAAACATGTTTCAGGAATCAGCAAGTCATCCTGTGCATGTGGCTGTTGCTTGCGGCTGTACGGTGCTGTGTAAAGCTGTATCGTGAGAGAAATAAGTAAGCGATCTGAAACAAAGCGATCGGCAGTCCATTCGCATAAGCAAAGAAGTCAGCAGAAATGAGTCAGCAGTCCGAAAATGTATAGTATGAGTCAGCAAACACGTGTCAGTCCATAACACCATCCCCCGTCTAAGGCGCAGTCCCACCTGCGTTTATTCACGGTCAGCGGCGTAGTCCCAGTCACTCATCTCCGCGTTGATCCAGCCAGACGTGGAGCGGTCAACACCGTGGCCATACCAGAGGTAAGCCTTCTTGTCGTCGGTGTAGGGGCACGACCAATGCCAGTGAGGGTGTTCTAGGGGGACTCTACAAGAGTCTCCGAACTTGCATTGCTGGTGGGGTTCATGACACGAAGGGCCTGGATGGCCGTAGTCAGCGCACCACTCACACCAGTCGTGGAGGGGGCACTCGACATAGAGGTGCCCGGGGTTTCGTCGCTTGCATCGACCACAATAGGGCGTGTGCGTGATCCTGGCTGCGGCACTATCAGCGGCGGTTCCACTGCTACTATTGACGACCCGTTCCATGCAAGTCTTGCAGTGAAGGGCACCCTCGCCGTCATGAATTGTACCCCTGGCCACTGGTCGTTGTCAGCGTCGTTGTCATTACCAAATGCCCATCCGAGTTCGTCGTTCTGGATAGGGGAGATAGATGAGGCGGGCGAGTCGCAGACGTTAGAGGCCGGTGAGCTTGGTAGGGATGGTAATTGGTTGTTTGGCGGGGAGGGGGCGGCGTCGCTCCGCAGGAGTCCACCAAAATCGGGGAGGTCCTCGTTCCACGAGGGTGGTGGGAGGTTGGCGAGTGGGGTCCACGGACGGTCGGTGGGAGGTGTGAGGTATTCCCAAATCGAACGTGTCGGTTTGGGTTGTTGTATGGCCCACGCTGCGAATTCACAGGCCTGGAAGAGCGACTCTCGAAGGGTGTCATCGAGCGGTGTGATTCGCGGGTATAAGGAGGGGGAACGGGGGTCGGGGATCGGTTTCTTGGACGCCGTGTATAGCTCACTGGGATAAACGGTGGAGAGGCCGAACGATGATTGGTAGAGGAGGGACGATGGGTGGACCGGGCGGATGGGACGTGGTGCGGGTAGGTCATATTGGGCTGGGACATGTTGCATATAGCGAATTGTGAGGGAGTTCGGTAAAGGTGGTGTGGTGGTGGTAGTTGTAGTGGTGGGGATGAAAGTTGGTGATGTCGTTTCTTGCTGAAGCAAGAGGGTTCTTATAGCTTTTGGTTGAGCTTTGTAAAAGGCTGTGAG
Organism: Lactifluus volemus; assembly: GCA_022376515.1. Classification (NCBI taxonomy): domain Eukaryota; kingdom Fungi; phylum Basidiomycota; class Agaricomycetes; order Russulales; family Russulaceae; genus Lactifluus; species Lactifluus volemus. Next base: position 40,945 of record WTXI01000149.1, read on the forward strand.
TAGTTCTGGAGCGTCAACATTCTCAGCTGGTTCCCATGTGTTGTGTGCGGCGGAATAGCCTTTCCACTTTAGGAGATATTGGAGTTTCGTTTTGTTCTTTGGCCCGATACGTCTGGACCCTAGAACAGCTTCTACTTCGTACTCCTCTTCTCCGTCTACAAGTTCCGGTGGAGGCTGTTCGAAGTTCGGACCATGTTCGGGCGTTTCCGTATAGGGTGCGATCAGTGATGTGTGAAACACATCATGAATCTGCCATCAATCTGGGAGTTTGAGGCGTACAACTACCGGTGATATGACTTTGGTGATTGTAAAAGGTCCGTAGCGTTTTGGGGCTAGTTTGCTGCTAAGGTGCGTCATTTTGAGGTTGGTTCCCTCAAGCCAGACTTTTTCTCCTATGGCATATTTTCGGTAGTGGCATTGACCCTTCTTGTGTTCTGTGCGTTTGTGAAGGAGGGTTTGTGCGTGTTTCATCGCTGATCAGGCCTTTTCTCGGATGTTTTTGAGTTCTTCGGATCTTTTGTTGACATAAGGTAGATGGCTTGTGATCCGAGAAGTCGTGACAAGAGGGGTGTATCCGATGAGGAGTTCGTACGGAGTAAACCCGGTTGTGGCGTTTGGCCATGAGTTATGAACGAACTGGGCCATGGGCAGAAGCGTGGACCAATCATTCATGTAATCATTGCCATAGATGCGGAGATATTGTTCTACTCGTTGGTTACTTCTTTCCGACTGACCATCCGTTTGAGGGTGGTAGGCGGTACTGATATTTTGCGATATCTTGAGTTTCTGGCAGAGTCCCGTGGCTAGGTGTGATGTGAAATGGGGATCTCTATCAGAGATGATTCTTCGGGGAACACCGTAGTTCGGAAAAACGTTGGAGATGTATAGGTCGATAACTTCTTCCGTGGTGATCTTTTTTGTACACGGTAAGAAGACGGCGGCTTTAGTGCAATCGTGATCGACGATCGTGAGGATGGAATCATATCCATGTGACTCGGGAAGATCCGTGATAAGGTCCATCACCACGACTTGGAAAGGAACATTGGATACTTCCTGTTCTCGTGGTTCGATGGGAGCGATGGGGGGTTTTGGTCGATGGGTAAGGGGTTTTGTTGACTGGCATGTGGCGCATCCCTTGACGTATTGTGTGACATACTGCTTGAGTCCAGGCCACCAGAAGTTATGGAAGACTTCTATCATGGTGTTGGCGATGCCTGGATGGCCAGCAAGCTGATGGTCGTGATAATGCCAGAGTATATCTTTCTTCAGTTGGTCGTCCTCAGGGACTACCGGAGCGTCCGCTTTCCACCATCGTCCCTCATGATCTTGTTCCAATTGATGTTCCTCTGCCCATTGTTTCACGAGGTCGTCGTTTTCTTTTTGTGCTAACCAAACACGCTCTTCAATGGAGTGAAGTTCCATTGCTTGGACAAAGAGCTTGTCAGGTAATACCACGACGTCTTCGTTGTCATCATCGCCTTTGGGAATGGCGGGGTGTCGTGATAATGCGTCGGCACGATTTGTAGCGCCAGGTTTGTGGATGAGTTCAAAGTTAAACTCTGCTAACTTGCTCAGATAGCGCGCCACTCTTCGTGTGATGTTTCATGGTGATCGATAAAATCGGAGATTGTTGTGGTCGGTGTATACTTTGATTGGAAAAGGTGAGGATAATAACACGTGTTCCCAGCGAAGGAGTCCTCTGACGACTGCTAAGAGTTCGCGGTCGTAAACTGGGTAATTTCTCTCTGCAGCGTTGAAGGTGTGTGAGTCGTAACCAACTGCTCTAGGTTTGTTATCTTTGTCTCTTTGAAGCAGGACTGCTCCAGTAGCGTATTGGGAGGCGTCTACTTCAAGTTCAAAGGGTTTTGAGTAGTCGGGTCGGTATAGGACTGGGTCTTCTTGTACGCGTTGAAGTAAAATTTTTAGGGCATTACTGCACTCATCGGTCCAGTCGAACTTCACCCCCTTCTTTAGAAGTGCAGTAATGGGACGTGCAATGTCGGCAAAGCCGCGGATAAAGGGTCATTGAAAACCGAGGACGCCAAGAGTGCTTCTGACGTCTTCAACTTTTGTAAGGACAGTGGGCCAATTAGCAAGACCATTTCTTTTTGTTGGGTCGATCATTATCTTCCCATCACGGACTTCAATACCAAGGTATTTGACTTGTTCCTTCTCAAAGTGGCATTTTGACGCTTTGAAGAACAAAGAGAGTTCGCGGGCGCGTGTGAGAACTGCGTGAGTGATCTCTCGAAGTTCTTCTAGATTGTCGGAGCAGATGAGGACGTAATCCATATAGATTAGGATACGTCCTGGGTATTTGTTGACAAGGTCAGCAAAGGCGGCATCCATGAATCTCTGGAAGACCACTGGTGAATTTCGTAGTCCAAAGAACATTACTTTAGGCTTGAAAAGACCATAGGGAGTTTTGAAGGCGGCTTTCCACTGGTCTTCATCTTTGATATGGATATTGTGATACCCCCATCGAATGTCGAGGGTAGTAAAATATCGCATGCCATGGAGTTGTTCTAGAAGATTTTCGATGCGGGGGAGAGGGTAAACGTCGGGAATGGTATGTTCATTAACGCGTTGATAATCTTGAACTGGTCTAGAACTTTCATCTGCTTTAGGAATAAGGAACCAGGGTGAAGACCAAGGGGAGTCTGTTTGCTCGATATAGCCTTTCTCCTGATGTTCTTTTAGGAATTTCTTTGTAATTTCCTTCCCTTCTTCTGTTAACGGATAAACTTTGCAGTTGATGATGTCAGGTGCGTCTGGTTTCAACTTTATCTCCATGTCAAATTTTCCTTGGCTAGGAGGGAAGCGTTTTGCTGCTTCTTCGTCAAAGATAAAGGCATGACGCTGGTATTTGAGGGGTATTCCTTGAACAGCAGCGCTCGAGGCCGTGCGTCGTTCAGTATCCGCAATGGCCCATTCTTGGGATTTTCCAGCAGGTTCTAAAGCTCGTGCGAGTAAAACTCGAGCTTTTTCATTGAGGGCAGCTGCTGCATGGTAGTATTGGGATTCGAGGCAAATCTTCGGATTTTCATCATCTAGGGTTCGATCTTTCCAGTTGAGTCGTGGGTTGAACGTTTCTAGCCATGGGTATCCGAGGATGACGCGATCCATGCCTAGGTCTGTGATGAAGAAGTTTTGCAACTCTTCTAGTTTTCCCATACGGATGCGTAAAGTAGAAAACTTCGTGACTCGTCCTAGTTTGTTTTCTGTTCCATCAACATTAAAGATCTGGATTGGTTTATCTAGATCTTTTGTTCCTAGTTGCCATCTTTCTGCCGTTCGATGATCGATAAAATTACTGGTAGCGCCACTATCGACAAGCGCTTTATCTTCTTTTGTTCCGCCGTTATAGCTTGAATAAATAATGGGAACTTCCATTGATGAAATGGCGTTTAAATACAAGCTATTTGGTACTAAGGCTCGGATCCAGGCGGCGAGATCAGAGCCCTTTAAAAAGACGGATCTTGAGAAAGTGATTTGGCAAGCTTGCCGCGTTCTTCGTCAGACATGGCTTTGAGGGCTTTAGCGATTTCCTCGTTCGTTGGTTTAGAAGAAGTAGGAGTGTTAGTCGCCGCTACTTCGGATGTTTCAGTAACACGGACACGTGTGGTGCCGGTGGCATTGGCGTTTCGTTTCTTCTTAACAGGGCATTCTCTTGAGAGATGGCCTTGTTCTTTGCAATAGAAGCAACGTCCTTCGCGTATGAGGCGTTCGCGGTCAGGGTCAGGGGTACGATTGCTTTGGGTAGTAGTGACGTCTACATCCATAGCGTCGGCATCGTGTTGTGGACGTGGGGCTGGGCGCGGTGGCTGTTGAGGACGGCGTTGCTGTTGTTGTCCTCGTGTATTGCCGAGTAATTGAGTAATGCGTCCTAGTGATCCGCCACCGTGCATTTCTTTAAACAATTTCTGTTCCGTCCATGCGGCTGAGTGTTTTCGTGCTGCTTCCTGCCATTCTGCAAGAGTTTCTGGTCTCGGCCATTCACGGTTCATGATAGTCATGTGAAGGGCTTCTTTGAGACCGGCGCAATACTGAATGATAGTCCCTTGAGCGTCGGCTTCAAAGCCTGCTTCTTCAAGGAGGTCATTGAACGAAGTAGTGTAATCGTCTAGTTCGTCTCCGACCATTCGAAGTTTTGCAAACTTTGTGAGGGCATCTTCTTTTGCAGCGGCATCTCGGAAATCTTCAAGGAATCTTTGTTTGAAACCAACCCAAAGATCTAGGTCGTTGGGGTCTCCTCCACGGTCTAGGTATCCTCCTAGAGAGTTAAGGCGTGCTTGGGCCCAGCCTTTGCAACGTGGTCCAGACATAAATGTGGTGAACATGAGGATTCGGTTTGCAGGGTTCGACATTCCGGGGTTTCCTTGGTTTAATCTTCGGTAGTTTTCGAAGATTTCCATGAATCGTTTCGATCGCGATCTATTTCCATCAAAGGGTTTTGGGGGAATCCCCATTAATCCTCCTCCCGCAGCGGGGATTTGGGCAAAACCTTGGCCTTGTTGGAGGGGAGCTGCTGCTCCTCCACCGCCACCTCCTCCGCCTCCTCCAGGACTGCCGGGTGCTCCTCCACCTCCTCCACTGCCTCCAGGAGTACCGCCTCCTCCTCCACCGCCTCCTCCTCCACCGCCACTGAAGATTGCTCCGCTTCCACTTGCCGTGGCGGAAGCTTTCTTGCCCTTTCCTTTAGGTTGGGAAAAGAGGGCTGAAGCAGTGGGTGTTACTGTAGCGGTTGCTGAGGCAATTTGAAAGGGGGGGAGTAGGGCATAGCCTGCAACTCCTTGTGCAGCTGCATGAAAAGCTCGTGCTGCGAGAGATTGGATCGGTGAGGTGCTTGTGGAAGCAGGAGCCTTGGATTTGAATATAGTGTTCAGGGCGAGGAGTTCGTTAGGGGTGAGTGGGGCATTTGGGTCGGGTATTGGTTCAGGCGTCGGTTGTTTAGCAAATATTTTTCTCATTTGCTCAAGCTGTTCATCGGTAGGACTCTCAGGTAAGAGGTCCATGGCTATATTGTAGTTCGGTTCTTCGCCACTTCCAGAATCAGAAGGTGTCGCTGGTTGTTTCACTTGTTCAATTGCTTGTTCAAGTGAGATCATAGGAGTATGGGAGTGGGCACGAAGTCTAGTCCCCGCGGCCTGCGCAAGGGCTTCGTCATCATCGTCATTGCTTTGTGTAGGGCGATCTTGTTCAGGAGATTCTTCGGCTAATGCGGTGAATCTGCCATATGGACTGCCTCTAGAGCTGTCTGACATGGTTTGTTTGTTCGTTCACAAATGTGAGAGTTGAAGTCTCAGTTTGTGTTAAGGTTCCAAGTGGGACCTTTGTACGAAGTGTACGATCGTTCGTGAAGTCAAGACTTGCAAGACGTGCAAGTCAAGATCAAAGGTTCGATAAAGAAAAGACTTAGTAAACGACTAAGTCAAGAGCGTTTCAGAGGTCAAGGGCTTTGGGCTTGGGGATATGACCAAAGTGTCAAGAAGTCGAAGAGCGTGATGTCAAGAGGGTTCTCTCAGGTCTGATGCTTCTAGGCAAGCAAGGTTCTAATAGATAGAAGACTTGGATTGCGAAACAAAACTGAGACTTAAGGTCTCTAGGGCAGAAAGTACAGGGTTTATATACATAAGAAGACGAGGCTATGTGCACAGCCGTAGGGGCTGTGACCTTCGTACAGCTTTCAGGGTTTGAAACATGTTTCAGGAATCAGCAAGTCATCCTGTGCATGTGGCTGTTGCTTGCGGCTGTACGGTGCTGTGTAAAGCTGTATCGTGAGAGAAATAAGTAAGCGATCTGAAACAAAGCGATCGGCAGTCCATTCGCATAAGCAAAGAAGTCAGCAGAAATGAGTCAGCAGTCCGAAAATGTATAGTATGAGTCAGCAAACACGTGTCAGTCCATAACATCGGGTCTCAGAATCTGTTGTAATATAAACTCAGCGAAAAAGAAAAGAAAAACGCTATTATTTCTTTGTATCTAACCTGTTGTAATATAAACTACGTTGTAGGTTAGGTGACGGTGCTATGATGAAGCGAGGAAGATAATACTACTCACCTCAGCGAAAAAGAAAAGAAAAACGCTGAGGGAAGGGAGAAAACGCACAATGCGCATTTATGTACTGATGGCCTGATGGGTACCATGTGAAACAAGCTGTGGAGCGGAAGGTACTCGAAGGGCACGAAAATGGGCAGGGTAAGCCCGAGTAAGGTAGCAAGAGAGCAAAATAGTCTAAACTACGAAGGCGAAGGATCATCAACAGTGGTGGTCCGTGCGCGGCCACTTTAGGGCTGGTCAATAAACGAAGATGAAATCACAACAGGAGCTGCGAGAGCTGATGCAGGCTAAGCAGGACTTAGATCGAGAAAGATCAGACCAGATCAAGGAGAGGTCTCTACAGTATACATAAACTTTCAGTCGTCACAGATGTATCGGTTCACAGCAAAAAAAGGATAGCTTCAATTGAGCTAGCGTCTAAGCCGAGTCGCACGTGATCTAAAACGTACTGTCCTACTACTCACTCCATTGACTGACAAATATCCATAGACTTATGGATGCTAATGCCGCGATTACGAAGGATACACGTCCCATAGCATAAAACTAGCTCTATTTAGATCAGCTGTGGACATATACTGCTGCCCAGTTTGATCCATGCACAAAGCGTGAAAGATCAAGTTGTGTATAATGCTTCCCCACAACCCAGACAATGTTAGTTCTTTGAAGATAAGGCCGGTGAATCTGGGGGATCCATAAAAGAAGCTCCCCCTCTTCCCCACACATCCAACCGTCATTATTGATCAGAAACTTGTCCAAAAAACGGGTCTTTTCGATATCTTCTGTTCTGACCTTCTCCACGCGAACGGTACGATCTCGCGGGGCTGAAACAATATCCAGCGATGATCCAACCGAGTCGATAGATTCAATTTGTTCAGTACACGGGCTCGCTTCGACTTTGCTTGTTGTGGCATGCCACATGCAAATCGTGCCATCTCCCGACGCCGAGGCAATGCGCTGCCCGTCCGGCGAGAATGCCACAGAAAAGACGTCTTCGGTGTGTCCAGTAAACGGGCCCGCTATGGCCTCTCCTGTTGTGGCATCCCAAACTCGAATTGTGCGGTCTCCCGACGCCGAGGCGATGCGCTGTCCGTCTGGCGAGAATGCGACAGAAAGGACCCCTTCGGTGTGTCCAGTAAATGGGCCCACTATGAGATCTCCTGTGGTGGCATCCAAAATGCAAATTGTGCGATCTCGTGAGGCTGAGGCAATGCGCTGCCCGTCCGGCGAAAATGCAACAGAAAAGACATAATCGATGTGCCTAGTAAACGGGCCCGCTATAAGATCTCCTGTTATGACATCCCAAATTCGGACCGTGCGATCGGCCGAGGCTGAGGCAATGTGCTGCCCAACCGGCGAGAATGCAATAGAAAAGACCCGATCACTGTGCCCAGTAAGCGGGCCCACTACGACCTTTCCTGTTGCAACATCCCAAATACGAATCGTGCAATCGATCGAGCCCGAGGCGATGTGCTGTCCGTTCGGCGGGAATGCAACAGAAAAGACCTCAAGACCGTGTCCAGTGAGCGGGCGCATTAGGGCCTCTCCAGTTGCAGCATCCCACACACGAATCGTGCAATCGCCGGAGCCTGAGGCGAGGTATTGCCCGTCCGGTGAGAACGCAACAGAAAGGACATCGCTTGTGTGTCCAGTAAATGGGCCCGCCATGGCCATTCCTGTTCCGGCATCCCACACACGAATCGTGCGATCTCGTGACGCCGAGGCAATACGCTGCCCGTCCGGTGAGAATGCAACAGAATTGACGTCTAGGGCATGTCCAGTAGACGTGCCCTCTAAGTAGTTTCCTCTTGTGGTATCCCACAAGCGAATCGTACGATCGAGCGAGGACGAGGCGACTCGTTGTCCGTCTGGTGAGAATGTAACAGAAAGGACTGCATTAGTGTGTTTATCAAGTGGGTCGGCCAAAATCTCTCCTGATGCAGCATCCCACAGGAAAATTGTGGAATCTTCTGAGGACGAGGCGATGCGCTGACCATCTGATGAGAATGCAACGGAAGTGACTGAAGCCATGTGTGCAGTAAATTGGACGGCTATCTCTCCTGTTGCAGCGTGCCACACACAAACGGTGTTATCGTTGGAGGCCGAGGCGATGCGCTGGCCGTCGGGCGAGAATGCAACACATTGGGCCCATCCGGTATGTCCGGCGAACGGGCCTGCTACAATGTCTCCTGTTGTGGCATCCCACACGCGAATCGTGCAATCGGAAGAGGCCGAGGCAATGCGACGTCCGTCTGGCGAGAATGCAACAGAGTTGACCCAATCCCAGTGTCCAGTAAATGGGCCCGCTATGACATCTCCTGTTGTGGCGTCCCACACACGAATAGTGCGATCCACCGAGCCCGAGGCGACAAGTTGCCCATCCGGGGAGTATACGACAGAGGTGACCAAGCCGGTGTGTCCATTAAACGGGCCGGCCACGACCTCCCCTGTTGTTGCATCCCATACGCGAATCGTGTGATCTTCTGAGGCCGAAGCAACGCGCTGCCCATCTGGAGAAAATGACACAGAGGAGACCTCTCCTGTGTGTCCAATAAACGGGCCCGCCACTAGCTCCCCCGTTGTCGCATCCCACACGCGGATCGTGCGATCTCGCGAGGCCGAGGCAACGCGTTGCCCATTTGGCGAGAATGCAACCTGATGTATGGCGGCGTCGTGTGCCTGAATCACCATTTCCAATGCTGGCCAATGAGTCAACTGTCCACGTTCCAAGGACAACGTGCGAGGAAATAAGTGAGCGTAATGCGTGAGGATAGGGGAAGAGGTTGGTGTAAAGGACAAAGCCGATATATAGATATGTGGAGCGCTCTTTGCTACTGCCATCCCGAAATACCGCACAAATGCGGAAGCATCATGAATCAATGCCAACAGGTTCTCTACTGCTTTGTCGGAAGGCTGTTACCATTTAGCTCATTAGTCAATACGTGTCATATTCGATTTTAGGATGTACCTACCTTCCCGTGGTCACACAAAAAGTTCTTCAGAGATGACAATGCCGGTAAAGCAAGGCCAACGCTACTCTTGATGCTAAGCACCTCAAGCCAAAATAGAAACTTTTCCCCAACCAGCGACCGGAGTTTGATGAAAAGACCGTTCTCAAAAGCAACTTGTTCTAAATGATCGTCCCAGAAGACGCAGGAATACGACAAAGCAGGCGGAAAATATTTGGCAATTCGTGATTCCAAGTCCGGTACGGCGGTGTTGGCGAGATATGATGACTGGAGCTCGCAGATGTTGAACCTGAGGTTATCGAGCATTAAACCAAGGCAGGAATGGACCAATTGATGGTGGGCATCGGCAAGGTCGACATAGAAAATGTCACTCTTCATACTTGTCAGAAAGTCGCGGAATGAGGTATGAAGCGGGACGATGGGACGTGTTTCATCAGATGAAGTGACATGACTCAGTAGCGAGCCGAGGTGACGAAGAATGTCAAGAACAAGAACAGGATCGGAGTATTCGGGGTCTTCGATGGGCAAATACTGTCGCAAAGTGATCAACGAACAGATGGAGAGGGGTTCGATCGCAGCGAAAAGTTGTCCCATGACCGACCGAAATAACATCTGCGCTTCCCGAGATTTGAAGTACTGTTTGAGAACTTCTTCGTACAGGTTGTCCAGCAGACCTTGTCCAATGCGACCTCGAGAGGGTCCCAACAGGCGCCGTACGCACTCCTTCTTGCTAATGCCAAGACTATCGGGGCTATTGATAAACCCACTTGCAACTGCAGCCCACTGAAACATGCCTTCTGCTGCCTCTGCTAGTTTGATACCGTAGTCATTGAACATGTCCGGATCCAGCACCTCTTCAAGATACACGCGAATATCTTGCTCCGTCCTGGAAGCTAGTATGGGATCATCCATGTAGATGGTGTCGACAGATAACGCTTCCATGAATGCAGCTTCGATGCCATCCTCTGGCCTCGAGGTAACGAGTATCCGAAATTTTGAAGGGAGGTCGAGAAGATGATGGGCAAGGAATGTGTGTAATCCATTTTTGCCCATTGCGTCACCACTCTCGTCCACTGCATCGATAATGACAAGTATTGGACTAGTAAGTTTGAGGCTCTTGAGCGGTTCGAGGAGGAGGAGTTCAAAAAGGGTACGATAATCTCGGGTGCCACGAAGAAACGAATTATCCTTAACGATCCTCCCAAGGGCGAGTTTAAACGGAGGGTAGCGATCGGAGAGATCGCGGGCAAGTGTCGTGAAGAGCTGGTAAGCATCTTCTTTGGAGCCCTCTTTCCGGAGAAAAGTAAAGTAAGAGCCGAGACACTTGTTTTTGAAGCGATGTGCGACCTCATGTGCAATTGAAGATTTTCCCGTGCCTGCTCTGCCGAGAAGAGCAAGCCCACGTTCGGATTCTGGATTCTCGATCCACTTGATAATGTAGTCCAGAAAATCTTGGCGTGTTCCTGGAAGACAACGCTTCTCATCGCCGAATCGCCAGCCTCCCTTGTAAGGCAACTCCCTGATTATTGCACCCAATTCTGTGTCCGCCTTTTCAGATCTACAATATTACGATCTTGTGGCTGTCAGAATTACGCACCAGCTTCTAATGATATCTCCCTCAGCTCTCTTAGCTATACATTCACACCGTTGAGTCGAGACTCGCACTTGTCCGGAATAGTATGACTCACATCGTCCTGCATTCGAAGCACCGTAACCTCGGTAGTCACAGCAGCACGTGCGAGGAAATCATCTCGCAGTCGGATGAGGATGGTACGGTAGTGTGCAATTTTACCGTCAACTTGGCCCCGAATATTCTTCAAAATCCGTTTTCCTTCGAATCACATATCAATAATGACAAACCAGAGATTGAAGATCACCCACCAACTCGTACGTTCGTCGCATATGATTCGATAAATTTACCAATTTCAGAGACCCGCTCCAGCATGTCCTCCAGAATTTTTGCTTGAAGAGACGTCGGGTCAATCCTCCTCAAAATGTCGCCTTCTTTTGCAAAATCAAATGCATCGCATATCGCCTCGAACAGTGTTCGGACATTGTCGTCACGCTCAACCTGCTGTAGCATAGTCTGGCGGCGACCAAAAAGAGTGAATCTTCCGTATTCTCAGACAAGCCAACGAGACGCACCTGGGGGATCATTGAGAGCAGACTCCATGCCAGATTTGCATAGGGCTGCAGCTGAAGATCAAAAGTTAGCTGGGCGAACCCTACCTAAATGATATAGGGCATACTGCTGCGATTGGGCCGACAGCGTCCATAACCCGCTTTACTACATCAACGGCGATGCTCCATGTTTCCATCGCATTGAGGGCTTCCTCTGTGCGACGGAGAACAATACGAGGCATTTCCGCCTGGCCGCCCGCTCCAAGTCCCACTGAAATACTGCTCTCGATGGCAGCGTCACCCATCCTGGATAAAGGAGGAAGAGGTGCAGTAACCATCGTAGGTTGCGTGGTTTCATTGTTGGCTTGAAAGGTAGGATTCCTGGTCACTCCTTCAACAGTCTGGTTGTCTGCATCGGCCGTTGCGGGGCTTGACGTGTTCACTGGAGCAGGCAGCGAGGGAGTCGCGTTCGCCGACACGGTAATCGTTAAGAAGAGCGTAGCGGGCTCCACTGGATGCCCATCATGTACGTCAGCACTGCTCAAAATGATACTAAACTCTAAACATAGGATGCTCAGCCAGACGCGTGACAAGAATACTACGAAAGAGACAGACCTCGCTGGGGCTCACAGGCTATCTCCTGCCTTCCAATAAGAATGTCTTCCCGCATGGTGTTTTTCGCATAAAGAGATACAATGACGGACGAGAGTGGTTGTAAAGTGCTGTAGGATATTCAGCCGTAAATGAGGATAAGAATGGGACGATTTCTCACAAGGCCCCGACATTCTCATTCCATTCCACGCGTTGCCTCTTACTCCGCACAAATCGTGTTTTCCAAAAATTTGCCCCGTCTGACACCGTAACATAAAACCGCCTTTCTTTTCCAAAGAGGCTCTTGGAACGAGGAAGATTGTGCGCTCTGAGGACTGACAGTGGAAAGAGCTATTATTACTCATCAGGACAGCAGCACTAAAATACGTACCAATCACCTCAAACTGGAACGACCTAAGTTGAGGTTGAGTTTCGATGACCTGAGCGCTGTTCGAAGAGAGTTATGTGGCCAAATATTGGACTAAAATGTAAGTGATGGAGGTACCTTATTCTAAAGCTTTGAGGACTTAGGCTGCAGTAATCGTTAACGTCAAGGGATATCGAGTGTGAGATACTTCGGCATACGGATTAGATTGTGCAGGGTCCATCGTAGCCAACAAGTGTTCTTCGAAGCAACGCGCTGCACGCCCCATTTCTAATTCCTTGGGAAGTTGAACAAATAACAGACAACAGCCAGAGCGACACGTGCTTCCTTAGTTCTACACAAGTACTGTACTGACCAAAACTTGTGGAGAGCAAAGGACACAAACATTCTGGAATCTACTCGACGTTTGTCAAGAACAACTGTCTGTCATCCTGCTTGCATGGCGAACCGCATGAGGGACGAACCCTTCCAGCCAAAGGCAGACATGACCACCCACCCCACGACAGTGACGACACCGGGCGGTCTTCGTGGCACTTGGTTCTCTGTCTATGTGATAATCTACCCATGGCCATCAGAAGTTTATCTAGGAGCGCTGGCCGACAGTGTACATTTTCATAATCTATTTACTGAACACTCTGCTATGATAGCCAGTCACGCTAGAGCCTGTAATTATAATAAATTCTGTCAGGTCAAGTCATCTGTAGTATCTGACCTAGCCACAGTGATGTGCGACGTCATGCAATACAAGACTATCGCATTTTATGTACCGGCGTATCCTTCACGCAGCTTTCGATTGATCATAGAATTCCTGTAGAACATGTTCGGAGCACGCATTCCCGATTGAACGCAGCGTCTTGGCCAGGGTTTGATATATATGTACAATGCTGTAATAGCAAATCCGTGCTCCCCAACTCCGAACAGCGAGTCAATCGTGCGAAGTGAGATGACATGATAGCATCGCAAGCTCGAGAAGCATCCTGCAAAGACAACTTTCAACCGTTTCTATCGCCAGCGTCAAGACCAGTGTCGTCCCGTCATCTTTTTTTTATTTTTAAATCTGCATTTGTATCCCACAACATGTGACTATGACAAAGACGCGGACCACCCCCGTGCTATGGGATTGGTACAGGCGGTGGTATGGAAGAAGGGAGAGTGGCAATAAAACTGAACCGAAGCGTGGCGGATATGTAAGCGGTTGTAGGGCATGTAACTTAAAGGTAACCTAGGTCCCATAATTGTCTGAGGGGCATGCAGGCGCGGGTGGACTGGATAAAACGGCTTAGAGCTGCGCCACCTTGGGATGAAGGACGGGAGTCGCGGTCAGTTGGTTGTAAGATGTCGCGCCGGGCGTCGGCGTGTCGTCCCGTCATCCAACTTGGCGGAAAAGGGAGGCGGGGGGGGGCGGGCCCGGGATCAACATCGCCCGCCTCCTGGAACCCGGGCCGTCATTCCACAAGATCTGGCCCTGTAGATTGCTGACTCAGCTTTCCTTCTTACACTCACCCGCCCATGAGAAAGGTCTCCTTCGGAAGAGCTTTACGACGCTATCCCCGTCCTCGTCATGCCTCTACACTACCATTAACCCCTTCGGTTCGTGTGACGACTCTCCCTAATAAAATTCGTGTCGCCACCGAGAACACACCAGGCCATTTTTCCGCTGTTGGTCTCTACGTAGATGCCGGTGCACGCTATGAGACTTTGTCTAATTCAGGTGTGAGTCATTTCCTCGATAGGATGGCTTTCAAGGTGCGTACACGTCGCTACAGACCTGACGAAATGCTAACCTCAACTCATTTACAGAGCACACGATCTATGTCAGACTCGGACATGGCATCGGCCATGAGCGCCCTCGGGGGGCAAATAATGTGTTCTTCTTCCCGGGAGACCATCATGTATCAGTCTTCCCACTTCCACAGGGCCACACCATTAGCCCTCTCGCTCATCTCCGAGACCATCCAAAATGCGTCTTTCCTTCCTGAGGAACTGGAGGCCCAACGCGCAGCTGCCGAGTACGAAATCCGCGAGCTCAAGGCAAAGCCAGAAATTATCCTGCCTGAGATCCTACACCATGTCGCCTATAACGGAACAGGACTCGGAAATCCTATTCTTTGCCCAGAGGACCGTATTCACCTCATAGACTCCTCGCTAATGCGCGATTTTATGGAGCGATGGTATCGTCCCGAACGCATGGTTATCGCAGGCGCTGGTATGGCACACGAGGAACTTGTTGAGCTTGCAGACAAGCATTTTTCTTCGCTGAAAAATGCGCCTCTAGTAGATGGACTGGCATCAACGTTGTCGTTCTCCCGCACAAACCCTTCCGTTCCTCCCAACCTTTTACATTCTCAGCCTCCAAGTATTTTCAAGTCACTAACGAGGCCAGCGTCCTCTTACCTATATCCCAACTCTCCCAGCCCGACCTCGTCGGTCGGCGGGTCTACGTATTCAGGCGGTTACAAGTTCATCCATGACCCGGATTCCGAGTTTAATCATATCTACATTGGATTCGAAGGTGTCGGCATCCATGACGATGATATTTACGAACTTGCAACCATACAAGTACTCCTTGGTGGTGGTGGGTCGTTCTCTGCAGGTGCGCACCGCGCGTCTTTTCGTTCTTTCATCCCGCTAAAGCCAGCACAGGCGGCCCAGGCAAAGGGATGTATTCAAGGTTGTACACTGACATCCTGAACCATCATGCGACGATCGACCATTGTGCATCTTACCATCACATATACAACGATTCATCCCTATTCGGCTTGTTCGCGTCATTCGCGCCATCTGCACGAACTGCCATCCTTCCGCACCTCATCCATCAACTTGCACTATTGCTTTATCGAACTGTCCCTCCAGATGAGCTCAGCCGAGCAAAAAATCAGCTCAAGAGTAGTCTTGCCATGGCTCTCGAGAGCCGCTCCGTGGAAGTTGAGGACCTCGGTCGTCAGGTGCGCTCGCGCGTTGCTCATTAACATATGAGAGGAGAGACTGATGCGGCTTTCGCAATAGTTGCTCGTACATAATCGCAAGATTCCTGTATCCGAGATGGCAGACAAAATCGACGCCGTGACAGCCGAGTCGTTGCAGCGCGTCGCCGTACGGATCTTTGGATCTCATTCGGGTGGCAAGCCTACTGTTCTGGCCATGGGCAGTCACGATTTTGGTGACTGGCAGACCCAGTTCCGAAAGTATGACGTAGGAACTGTGTGATCTGTCACTTTGCGAAGGATCTATCCCTCCCCCTCCCCTAAAATTACGTTTTTGATTTGTCGGAATTGTTTCAGTATGCTTTATTTAATGCTGATCATCACCCCTACTTTCCTTGCCGCTCATGATCCTTTTGTGCTTGCGACTGAGTCGGGCCGCAGATAGAACGAAACTCAACTGTACATACCCGTACACGCAACTCCAGATCTATGCACCGAGTCGATAGAAGAGTAGCACTAAGTATTCAGACAGTGATATATCAGACTGCTGTCATGGTCCAGGTACGCGTATCCTGTGAAGGTGGCGTTTTGATACGAATCACACCGTTGAGGATGATGATCACGTGGTCATGACGCGTGGGTTGTGTCCTGGCAGCACTCGTGTGCGTGTACCAACTCAACTCCAACTACTACTTATACCCTCAGCCCCTATCTACTTGACCCTCTCCTCAACTTCGTTTATATACCGACGATGCGGCGTGCTCAGAGTGTACGGCATTATACCCGCGCGTCTGTCCCTACAACCGGGGCGGATGACCTAGGATTGTTGAAAGAAATACCGGAAGAGTCCACCGAAGTCACACTTCGGAAGCAGCTCCTCGAGAAGGAAAAAGAGAATGACAAAGTATGTGTATCTTCTCACCGCCGTCGTGGAGTTGATCGTCCTTTCCTTTCTTGTAGCTTCGAGATCAGATTCAGGCGCTTCAAACACAGCTCGCTCAGCGTCCACCAATAGAGGCTATTCAAGAACTACGAAAGGAATATAGAAACCTCGAACTTATTCTGCAAGGCACGCAGCGCGAGAATGAAAGGGCCATGACTGAACTAGAGAGGTTCGTCCTCTCTTGCTACCTTTGCAAGGTTGACGCCTGCTGACGCCGCCGGTCTTCCCCTGTTTGAATAGGGGCAAACAGAGAGAAAAGGTTCTAGAACGCGAACTTGAGAAACTTGCGGGCAGTAATTGGCAGGTACGCGTGCGAGCCACGCTCGATTTCCCGCAGAGAGACCGCTGACCCCGTGCCCTGCCCCCTTACCCCACGCCCACGTACAGGTTAACCTCGAGATCGCACCTACTGGCATCTCTAGCCCGCTCCCCTCACGCACTGCCACAGCTCCGTTTTCTCCTCCTCCAATGTCGCCAACGCCCGCCGAAGGTACCCCAAAGATCAACGTGGAGGCGACCATTGCGCAACTGGAGCAAGTACGTTTGTTGGTTCTCGGTATGGAGGAACGTCTCCGAGTGCGGGAAGAGAAGCTAGTTAAGACGATGGAGAAGGCGGATCAAGAAGGTCACAGATTTGAGATTTTGCGCAAGGGTGTGTCACCCGCAAAGAGTTGAAGGAGGGAGGACAACCACTGGCACTGTAATATCGTTCATATTGGACACATCTCGCTTTGATACACTGCTTTGTTGTTCGTATATATTCGTTAGTCAACCACTATCTTAAAGACGTTCGGGAGTAAGCGTCATTTGTTCTGAGTAAAGATAATATGTGGGAGTTGCATATATATGATAGAGAGAACAAGCCAGGACAAAGGATATCTGCTGATTTATGATAAGGACGCTTGTCAGTACATAGCAAGGTACGGACGAGTTATATTCGACTACAACATGGTAGATCGTGAGCAGTCGGTGTGGTGTGTTGTGGAACAGAAACGGAAGAATGGCCGGGAAGAGGAAGTGGGTGGCCGGAGTGGAACATAAACGGGTGGAATTGTTCAAAAAAACGGTATCAATTGGAAAAAAATTGTGCAGCCACGGAAAAAAGGGATAAGGAACCGTGAACTGCAACACAATTGACTTGTACCATGAAAAGTCGAAAAATCTCGAGTCAGAGTGGGTATTGAAAGGAATGGGTGATGCGAGTCACACCGGAGTCAATCTTCCGCGGCTGACTGTGGCACAAACGCATCCGAATCCGCGCAGGTCGGGGCCTCCGTTTAATGTGGACCGTGCGTGGGAACTACCATCGGAGCACAACAACAAATCGTCGTTTCTCGTTTCCCCTTTTACCCCCCCAACTCCATTCCCGCACCACCACCTTCTCCTCCTCCCCCCTACAAGAACATCGTCTGTTCGCTAATTTTTCCCTCAGTAGAAACAGATGGCTCGCACCAAGGTATTATTATACTACTTTTTCTCTTAATACTTGACTTGTTGTTGACTCCCGTCGTTATCTTCTAGCAAACCGCCCGCAAGTCGACTGGAGGTGGGCCAACCACGCAACTTCCATAAAAGTAAATTTTGACTTGTCATTTCTAGGTAAGGCTCCCCGTAAGCAACTCGCGACTAAAGCTGCTCGCAAGACTGCCGCCGCCGTACGTATTGTCTTGTCGTCGTCATCGTCGTCGTCATCGCTATTGTGATCACGTGCTGATGGTAGAACATTGGTCATACTTTAGGCTTCCACTGGTGGTGTGAAGAAGCCACATAGGTTCCGTCCTGGTACCGTCGCTCTGCGTGAGATTCGTCGGTACCAGAAGTCGACAGAACTTCTCATTCGTAAACTCCCATTCCAACGTCTGGTTCGTGAGATTGCTCAGGACTTCAAGGTGAGTGGCGGGTTGTTGCCACGCTGCGCGGGGGCTGTGCTGCTGACACGTGACACGTTCTTGCTGTGCAGACTGACCTGCGCTTCCAATCCTCGGCTGTGATGGCACTCCAGGAGGCCGCTGAGGCTTACCTCGTGTCCCTGTTCGAAGACACCAATTTGGCCGCGATCCATGCTAAACGTGAGTTGTTTGTTTTATCATACTTTCTCGATGTCAATGCTCATTGCATATCTTCCTCCAGGTGTCACGATGTATGTTATCGAGATATCCACATCAGCGCCTGTATCACTGACTTTTGTCTGTCTAGCCAACCCAAGGATCTTGCTTTGGCCCGTCGTCTCCGAGGCGAGCGGTCTTAAAGCACGTTCATGCTTTCCATGCACTTCGTTGCCCGTCTATATGTGTCAGCTATTGCGCGCTTGCGTGTATTGACCATTGGACCCTGGGATAGTTTGATCTTGTCTGTACAGTTATAGTTTCCTAAATTGCTCCTATCGATGAAATTTGTCTTACTGTGCTCGGTATATATATGGTCTAAATGCAATATAACGTTGTTGTGTATGGCCATCTTTGCGCTGAGGAAGTAGGGGTAAGAGGAGTACATGCACAATTTCTACCCGAAAAACAGATGGAATAGGTTTGTATGTGGTATGATGCCATATGTCAAGTTGTGGTGACTGAGCACGAATTAGATGAGAAATTCGAAGTGATCCATTTACCCAACCGTGGCCCGCTACCTAACCAATGTTGGTGGAGAGGTGTAGGAGAGGCGTAAAAGCGTGGGAGAGTGATCGAGATCTCGGGTCACGAGTGTTCGTCGTGTGACCTCGGCGCCTTTGATTTACTTCACCGCACAGATGCTACACTAGCAGTCCCATGTCAGCACAGCGCTAATCAGCCAATTGTATTGGACAGCTCCTCCTCCATGTGGTTTCAAAACTTCGAATCCTCAAATGACATACAATGAACTTGGGAGTTCTCACAAAATCGAAGAACTCGACTCGGCTCAAAGTCGCCCGAGTCTAAGCCGAGGACCAAATGAAGCAAAACCGGAATTTTGCTACAGTTGAGCGCTATACTGTATGTAAAAGCTTTCATCCGTTGACATCTTGTCGCATATTCGAGTTTCCGGTTTTAGCCTGAGCTTTTTCCCACCAGACCTCCGTGGACCCGCCTGTTTGACGGCTTCCATTCGACCTAGAACTTAGGTCCTAGGATGGCCGCTCTCCGACGCGTACACGGGGCCGGGTCAACCTGATATCCGAGGTAGGATTACGGCTATTGACCGTCATCCGATTTCCGCTTGAGGAACCGGGAACCGGGTAGGGCGCAAAGGAGCATTCATTCACTAACGTGGAACGCTATCCCACACATGGACAATTTCCTCGTTATATCCGAAACGCTCCTAGGTTTGGCCCTCTTGACGGTTTATAAACGTCAATCAAGGCCACATGTAAGCTATCTGTGAATTCTTCCCTCTCCTGCTCATATCGAACCTCAATATGGCTATCCCCCCTGTTACAACTGAAAGTGAACGTTCGAATGCGGCCCCCCAGGGTCGCCCGTCGACTGTTCCTATCGATACTCAACTGTCAAAGTCGACGGAGCCTGGTAGAACCCCTTCCTCTGTCGGGTCCGAGGCCTATGATGATACCGTATTTCCACCACGATATGAGGGCCGCCAACGCACCATTGTCCTCTGTTTTGATGGGACGGGCGATCAATTCGACCT
The DNA here is from genome assembly GCA_022376515.1 of Lactifluus volemus. Taxonomy (NCBI): domain Eukaryota; kingdom Fungi; phylum Basidiomycota; class Agaricomycetes; order Russulales; family Russulaceae; genus Lactifluus; species Lactifluus volemus. The sequence continues at coordinate 60,556 of WTXI01000149.1, forward strand.
AGACGTACGCTCATAGCCCCTCCTAGCCTGCCCCACGTGTGTCCTACTGCTGATCAATATCTCCTGTGTTTGTTTGTAGAATTCGAACATCATACAGTTCTTTTCGATGCTCAAGAAGGACGATAAGAGTCAGCAGTTGGTCTACTACCAGGTTTGCATATGCGCTTCTTAATGGTTCGAGAAGCCCGTTCAAACCCAGCGCACACAGGCTGGCATTGGGACGTATAACATTCCAGAGATCGCTACGCCATTCGCGGCAAAGGTCCAAAAGAACCTCGACATGGCTTTCGGGAATCACCTTGACGCACATGTGATGGGTGCGTATCACCATTGAGAATCTACTCAAGATTAGGAAAGCTTATTGCCTTTTTACCGCTCGCAGGAGGCTACGAGTTCTTGATGGAGAATTGTTAGTTCGCCGGATCCTCTTCCGCCGAAGAGTTGGAATCTCATCTTCGCCGCTAGACCACGCAGAGGATAAAATATGCATTTTCGGTTTCTCACGCGGCGCCTACACCGCTCGAGCGCTGGCGGGTATGATCCACAAGGTTTGTATTCATTGTCGCCGCATTTCTTGTTGAATACGAATTGCTCGGCTGCAGGTGGGTCTGCTACCCGCAGGGAACCATCAACAAGTCCCCTTCGCGTATAAGATGTTCAGCCAAGATGACGATGCTGGTTGGCGCCAGAGCACCAAATTCAAGAAAGCTTTCTCTGTCGATGTCGAGATTGAATTTGTTGGCGTGTGGTATGCTCGTTCTTTACACGATCATGGCCCCGGAAACTGATTCGTGTTGCAGGGATACAGTCTGCTCTGTCGGATTGACCTCGCGCACTCTCCCGTTCACGGGATCCAATTATGCTGTTCGCACCTTCCGTCATGCGATCTCCCTCGACGAACGTCGTGCCAAGTTTAAGGCGAACTCTTGGCACCTTCGACCCTCTGAGGATAATAAGGGCACGAAGCTCGGAGAGATGCCGCGATCGAATCAACGTCACCCTTTCTATCGCAAGACTCATCCCCATGTTTTTCATCACGACAAAAGTAAAACACTGAATGAGTGTGATTACGACGATGGACGATTGGAGACCGACGTACTGGAGGTTTGGTTTGCCGGATGTCACTGCGGTACGTCTTCTTGTCTGTGAGTAACGTTGACGTCAATCCTGACGTTATTGTTCAGATATCGGCGGGGGGTCCGTGCCAGACGGCACTCCGAACAGCCTCGCTAGAATTCCACTTCGTTGGATGATTCGTCAATGCTTCGATACCAACACGGGAATCCAGTTTCACGCCGGGTCCTTCAAAGAGGTCGGCCTTGATATCGACACGCTTTGCCCCGTTGTCCTGCACCGTCCTAAACCCACGGGTACCAGTCACGCCGCGGAGCCAACGGATAGCACTCTCGTGCCAGCATCCCGGTCCATCTTTAAGTTGGAAGAGGATGAGGAACTCAAAGACGCGTTGAGTCCGATTTACGACACACTGAAACTTACCAAAACTTGGTGGATCCTCGAGATTCTTCCATTGCAATACAGTGAGCAGGACCGGTGTGATGCTTCGTGGAGGACCTATTGGGCGTACGTAATTGTGCAGTTCATGCCGTTGTTTTGTGTCACTCAAGCGGGTGAGATGTCCCTACACAGGATGAATATGGGCCGCGGTCGCGAGATTCCAAAACCGATTTGCGAGAGGGGAGAACGAGTCAAGGTGCATCGCTCCGTAAAGACCAGGATGGAAGCCGAGGGCCTAAAAGGTGGCAAATACAAACCCAAGGCGAAGTTTGAACATCTGAATTTCGAATGGGTGGACTGATCTATGAAACTTTATTCTTCATCGCGTGAGATTTCTGGTATTGTACATGGTTGGACTTTGTTATCTTGTCATTTCTCCATGCGCGCTCTCCTTGCTTACCCAAAACCCCGTTTTATATGTCCTTGTATGTTCTAATTGTCACCCAATAACGTGTTTTCAAATCCGTTTCCTTTCCTTCAAACTTCAAATAACGGTATACCGCGACATCAACTCACTTCACCAGCAAGTCGAGAACTCAAGCGGCGTGCGGGAGAAATTCAGGGCCATTTGGTTTACATTACTGTATTGCGTTACTACAGTGCATCAAGGCACGTCCCCTGACAAATCGGATTTTGGCGTGGGAAATGGTTTTCCGACGTGTCGCAGTTTCATGTGTTCGTGGTATTTCCAACGTGTCAAGGATCGAGTCTAGTAGCCGAAACATAGTCTGCCAAACGTCGCTAGTGATGGACATTGGACAAAGTGTTGGCGCCGAACGGCGTCTGTCATAAGTTCTTTCAGTGATGACGGATCTATCTCGTGTGCACAGGGTGCAGATCTCGAACGCGGAAGAGTACGATTCTGATTTGTTCAACAACAGGAGGGGGGTTACATTAGACAGGAGACAGGGAAGAACATGTAGTAGTACTAACCTAGTAGTAGGAAGTCGTCATTATCGTAAAGCAACTTAGTTTAAAACGTAGAACATGGAAAGCGATGGCATTTTCTTTGTTGAATACTAGCAGTGCATTAACAGAGCCTGACTTACATCATGATGACCCTTGTCTCAAAATAACGGATCTGCCTGATGTGGTCGACAACGCATCAAAGAAGCAAATAAGTGATGATGGCACCAGCAGGGCTTTCGATAGGAAACAGTGTTTATTACTATTGAATGTAATCGTTTCCGACTTTCGATCTAATGGTTATTTTCCTTTGTCCGAGTCTTCGATTGTGTGCGAGTAATCTGAGGTGAGGGTCAGCCAGTTCATCACATACGAACCTGTACTTACTGGCATTGTCTCTTGTACAGAACAATCCTTGCACACGCCAACACCGAGTCAAATTTGGGTATGGTTGACATAGAGGATGACGCAGAGAAGCAAATTTGAATCACAAAACATAACATTCAAAGATAGGCTGGCACAGCCGATTATCTGTACTGAGATTAGAACCGATTTCTGTGGTCTCTCACCGTAGGTAGTGATTGTTTCAACACATTACATGTAACTTGCAGTAGGGCCAGAGCTTGTCGTCCCCTGTAATTTCTACCTGGTGAGTTCTACTTGTTCCCCATGCTGTCTGTAGACTTGACCTCACGCCGAAATGGGAGCACGTGGATAATTATGATTCATCGATGTCGGCGGTGTTTCCTAGTCACCAGGAACTCCTAAATGCACTGATGTTCTCTAGAGCCTGATTGCTGTGCAGCTGGGCTGTGGATACCGTACCCGTAACCCGTTGGTATCCATCACACTCAGGCTCACCATCACTTGTCCAAGGCCACTTCCGGCCCCCGTCTACCGGCATAGCAACATGCCAACAGAGTTATTAACTATCGGGCCCTCTATTTGAGTAGTCTTCATCTCCCCCTGGAGTTAGTAACCACCCCTACCAGTGAAATTAAAGGCTTGGCTCCGGGTAGAGGCACGCCAGACGAACTTGAAGTCGTCTAAAGCGGAGATGTCGGACACGGGGAACTTGAAGAACGAGTCTGGATATTCATGGAGCTCAAACCTCATATTTTAAGAACAAGAAAGTGAGTCTCTAAATGAGCCCCCCATAGTGAAGTGCAAATGATATATCGAGGGAATACGTTCAGGCGTTTCAAACCGCATGCAATCGCGCTTGGTCTGTGGACTGTAAGGATGTGATGGAGACGCCACACAGACAACTGAGATGGTGTAATTGAAAGGGAGATAATATAGACAAGTGGCGATAGACGACTGGTTGCGGCCGGCTGTTCTCGGGCCGACGCCGTTGGCAGCGGGTGGCGCGTCGTTTACTCCAAAAGGATTCATCGCCACGTATAGACCTGCCAGTGAGGGAACATGCTCTCGGGCGGCAACGAAAAATCGGTTTCAAACTATAGTTTGGAGCTGCACTCAGCTTCCGTGCACTCCAGCTGTCGAATGGAATCAAATAGACAAACCTCCGGTATCTATAATAAGTACTTCTCTCCCACTGCACTTTCATCATGGTTTCCTGGACACATCAATTCAATTTCAATCTTGACTGGTTGCTGAGAATCGTTATTCGTCCATTGTCATGATACAAAAGGTAGCGCGATGTTCCAATGAGACCCCCCTCCTCTAGGTCTCTCAACCATGCACATACTACCACCAGATCAATCCACCGATCCGTTCGCAGCCTTTGGCAAGTCATCTTCGTATTCTACTTTTTAAGTTGCTTATGTCAAAGCACCGCAGGCCTGCTTTTAATAGCAATCCTTCGTAGGTCTTGTGCCAAGTTCTTCAAAGATGCATTCATTGAGTAGATTAACAGTGAATGCGTTTCTTTTCGGGGTTGTGAGCCAACAATTTTATATATATTGGACAAGCGGTAAGTTTAACTGTAGGTAAAGGATGTCATCTGTGCCTCACGCAGCATCAGGTTTCAAGGACCCAAAATTCGTCAAGTGAGTATCATCATATTCCTAGAACCTCAACCGTGACCTCGGCCCCTCGTCACAGGATCTTCGTCGTTATCCAGTTTGCTCTTGTCAATTTCCAAGCAGTCACGTATACCTTCTAATTTCCCATTTCAAGTCAACAACCCAACTGATGCAGATACTAGATTGTGGGTGATGGCTTGGAATATTTTGTAAGTCCCTTGTTTCTCCTCAAATCGAAGGGACTGTTTATCGAAGGCCCCCCCCCCCCACAGCTATACCAATTACGGGCGGATGCTAGAGTCCCAGGGTTTGTCCTATAGTGAAGCCGTGCCTGCAGGTGCTCATTCCCCACTTAAGCGTATGTATGGGCGACCGTTGCGCAATCATTGGCTCAAAGCGTTCTCGTGCTCTCCGCGAATATGTTTCTTGCCTATCGGTTAGCTGGCACGTGACCACATGGCCAGAGCCTGGCTGATTGTCCTTTTCTCAGCATTTACAGCCTGACAAAGAGCCGCCTTCAGACTGGACTAGTCATAGCGTTTTCCACCTCCGCCTTTCTGGTAGGCATAATTGTAGCGTTTAACACTCTTGCTGTCATAGAAGGCATCGCCACCATGCTGATACTATGGGACGTATTTCCGACGTACGAGAATTTTAATATCACCAATCCGGGCCCAGTTCATACTGATGAATGACAAAGGATATCGCAGTCAGCTCCCTCGCTTAACTCAATTCAAATGGGTATAGGAATCCTCTGTTACGGGCTACAAACCGTTGCCGAGTGTCTCATCACGAGTACGTCCAAGTTTTATTCAAGTTCCCTACTCATTACGAGTAAATCGTGATTTTCATGTAGTATTTCTTTCCCGGGCGCTATTGAAGTCACGTACCGGCCTTCAGAAGTCAGATAGTGTCGTGAATTACCTTCTTCGCCGTGTCATTCAAATTGGATTTTTGGCCTCCCTATGGACCGTCGCAGGATTGGCGACTTGGTTTTTATTGCCAAAGGTATTGGTTTTCATGTTTTTCAGCTCGACGGTGGGACCAATGTACACGAATGTGAGTGGTTCCTTCGAATGTCTTCCTGAAATCAACCATGACGCCGGTAGGTAATATATGACACACTCCTATCCCGTGTCCAACTGCGCCAGCGCCTGGCTGAAGATAGCGACGTTGAGATCGGGTTCTCTCCAGAGGTGCAGTGCTTGTCCCACCTGTATTTTACCCTGTCTGAGCGAAAGGACCACAAGTCTCATGCCAGTGCAAAATCTGAAATACCTGGAGGACAGCGGGGATCGTCATTGATGGAAAGAACAAATGATAACGTTTCTTTCTTGACGACGCCCAACCAGGACTTAACAACAGCCGATGCAGGTTTGGGAGGAACTGTTACGAAGGATGACTCAGAAGTCTAACGCCCGCTTGGTCGATTCACCAACTCTCTCTCTCTCTCTCTCTCTCTCTCTCTCTTCCTGGACTAATTTTTGTCATAAAGGACATTACTAGTACATATCAACATGGACCGTTTCTACGCTCTTTTTTCACTTATTATCTCGATAAACCTCCCGTACAATAATGACCTGTATAATCCAACCTTAATTGGACTAGCAAGGACGTTGGTAATCTACTTGTATCTGCCTGTGTGCGCACGGTAAATCCCTTTTCCCTAGCCCGCTTCAATACTTTGAGCTGATCTGGCGATGCGTCGCATAATGTGAATTCGCATTTCAGCCTGAGTCATCATTTAACAGACATATAGTGATTCGAACATTGTGCGACGTATGTCGGGTCTTACTAAGTCATGGTTTTCCTTGCTTCCTTTCGCCCCACAGGGCGCTTGTCAAGATTAACGAGTACTTTCGCTGGCAGGGTCACCAAGGGGTTGATAATGTTAGATGGGTACATGTACAGTATCATTGGCATGCCAGTGCGGAGTGCACTTGATCTGCGAAAGAAGTTTATCTGAAACGTGGGCATTTGCTCGCTTGCTTGGATTATTAATAATTGCTTGAATCGAGCGCCTGGCCATAAGTTCGATGCGCAGGTGACATGGCACCACACCACGGAGATGTTTGAAGCAACGCTGGGAAGGTAATCACATCCAAGAAAAAGGCTGCGCAAGCCGCCGCGCGATAGAGATCCACTGAGAGATAGCTCCTTCGTCAGTAGGGACAGTTACGCGAATAGCGAAATTTGTAATGCGGTCGATTTCGTACATGCGATCACGGCATTGAAGGATGGCAGTCGCTTATCTTCATCAGAAGACGGGGGCCTAAGCATCCCCGTACCATATAAAAGCAGGGCTGGTCAGCGATCCAGTTTTCCTTAAGGAGAAACCGCACATCCAATCTGTATTGTGATGTAAATATGATGAATCGCAAATGTCGAGTATCTCTAGAATCACATCTTTAGGAAGGTGAATGCTGAGTCACGTGGCCGCAAGGAAGCACATTAGAAGACTACTTACATGAGTTGTGAACGTATACTGTAGCCAAGTTTAATCCATGCACAAGTTTGAGAGATCAAGCTGGGTATAATGTTTACTGACAACCCAGACAACGTTATATCCACGGAGACAAGGCCGGTAAATCTGGGAACCCAAAAAGAAGCTCGTTCTCTTCCCCACACATCCAACCATCACCCTTAATAAGGCACTTGTCCATGGAACGGATCTCCTCAGTATCTTCAGTGTTGACCTTCTCCACATGAATCGTACGATCTCGCGAGGCTGAAGTGATGGGATTCACATCCAGCGGGGATGCAGCACAGCTGATTGATTAAGTTTGTCCCGTAGACGGGGCCACTTTAATCTCTCCTGTTGGGCATGCTACATGAAAATCGTGCAATCTCCCGACGCAGAGGCAATACGCTACCCGTCCGGCGAGAATGCCACAGAAAGGACACCCTCTGTGTGCCCAACAAACGGGGCCCGCGATGACATTCCCTGTTGTGGCATCCCACACGCAATTCGTGTGGTCTGCAGAACAGAAGAGACCACTGTCACTCGATCATCCAGAGGCGGCACTACTGAGGCACAGTACCTTAATTGAACCGGCATCTTCCCCTTCCTCTTCTTCTTTTCTTCGCCGCCTCTGCGCATGCCTCGGCCTGCGCAAGTTGTTCCGCCATGCTTCCTGTATCCGGTGCACCCCACCTACGCAACTCCACAGAGCGACGTTCGCGCATCCTCTCCGTGATCTTCCGATGCGATGCGGTGCCGTCCAGACGGTGCACGCCCGCGCCCTCGTCGGCTGCTGATGCGTACGGGGGTTCATGGAGACCATCTTCTCCGAAGACGATTGAGAAAGTATCGCACTTATGATAAGACGTGGTTACCTCGCGCGGATTGGCGTGGCCCACGCGAGCTGTTGCGGTATCCCACACGCGAATTGTGCGATCGTGTGAGGCCATAGCGGGACCGCTCACTGGACGTACTCAACGGGTCGTATCTGTTGCATTCTCGCCGGACAGGAGGCGCATCGCTATGGCCTCTCCTGTTACAAGATTCCACATACGAATCGTATTATCTCCCGAAACGGAGGCGACGTGCTGCCCATCAGGCGAGATTGCAACAGAAAAGACCGAACTAGTGTGTCCAGTAAGAGGGCCCGCTACAATCTTCCCTGTTGCAGCACCCCACACCCGAATCGCGAAGCTGAGGCAATGTGCTGTCCGTTCGGTGAAAATGCAACAGAAAGGAGCCAGTCTGTGTGTTCAATAAATGGGCCTGCCATGGCCTCTACTGTTGCGGCATCCCACACGCGAATCGTGTGATCGCAAGAGGCTGAGGCAACACGCCGCCCATCTGGCGAAAAAGCAATCGAATTGACCTTTCCGGTATATCCGGTGGATGTCACCACTAGAACCTCCCGTCTTGCGGCATCCCCACAAACGAATTGTGTGATCTCCCGAGGCCGAAGCAATGCGCTCCCCGTCCTGTGAGAATACGGCAGAAAAGACTGAATCGGTGTGTCCAATAAACGGACCCACCAGAAGCTCTCCTGTTGTGGCATCCCACACGCGAATGGTGAAATCACGAGAGGCCGAAGCGATGCGTTGTCCATCTGGTGAGAATGCCACAGATTCAATATTTATCAGAGCAGGACCATCAAGTTACGTACCAGTCAATTCGAGCCCGAGCAGCCTCTCTTGCGTTTCGTTGACCTGACCTGCCCGTAGTAATCGTTAGCATCGGGGGCATCGGGTGTGAGGACATTTGGCATACGGAGTAGGTTGATTAAGAGCCATCGTAGCTGACAAGAATCATGTAGATCGAGTATTATGTAGAGGGTTGAGGCAACCACGCGTTTGCCCAAGGCGCGAGAGTTTCTCCTCGGGAACAAACAAACAACAACAATTAGGATAACAGAATGGTCACGGTCGTGTCTGCGTGTGGTCCTATACAGATTTGATCCTGGCCATGCAACTGAATAGGACGATGTGGTACAGGGGTAAGGCGATTATATAGTTTTTGGGGGAAAACCCCAGTTATTTATACATGAACTTTATGGGCATTGAGATGCCAAAACGAGCGGCGTGACGTTACTATCAGATACAAGTCTAATAGGTCCCTCTATGATGGTGCTAAAGTCACAGATGCTAGTCATGATGGCACTCACTCATGCAGTGCAACTCTGATTTATGACAATTGAAGCCTGGGTCTTGAAATCTTTTCATTGCGATGAGCAACTGTTCGTGAACGTGGTGGGAAGCCAGACCTCTCGAACCCGGGAGAGGGAAGAGCAACTCCTAGCACATCTGATAGCGTAAAGACCTTCGGGCCTCAAAGGTAGGTACAGTAGTGTCCGAGTTGAGGTATGAACGCATCACATGAGGTTATGTTGTGTGCTTCTCGGACCATCAACACTGTCCCCATTTTAATTGTCATCGAAGCTATGATTCCTACACCTACCTACACGCACGCACGACTGCAAAGAACAGCTCCTGACTACCGGACATGATATCGCGACGATACCCTGCGAAGTGATAGCGGGCGCCGGCTGCGCCACCACTATCACAGTGGAGATCAGCCTGAGTATAATTGCTTGTGGTGCAGAGCTATAATGAATAAGAGGGCCTGCAGCTGGTTCGGTGTTACAGTACTAGTTGTCCCGAGGACCTCGGGGAGAATCCCTGCCGTCAGCCCTTGACTCGGGGTCATGCTGCTTCAAGCGAGTTGTCGTTACCGTACTTGCCGGTGATTAGGTATTTCAGTGGCTATATACATGTTAGTGAGATGGATACCTGCCACGAGGCTTTCAGGCGCAAATCTTGACCCGGAGCATTAAGCCAGCTGTAGGACCCACATACTGTAAGCCGCCCAAGGAGGCTCGTCGTGGCAAAACTGTGGCGCTGGCTCATCCTCTGTGGTGTCGCATACATAGGCCACGATGGGCGGGAACCGGAGTGTTGGGTGCTCCGGGGCGCCTAAAATCAGATTTAGCTCATTTGTCTCACGTTTTTCTGTTGGAAAAGGTTTGCCCTGGCCACATCACTTCCAGAGTCGGAAACACACAACATCTTTGGCGCTCAGTCGATGTGAAAATAGTAATTTGGACCAGCCGTCTCGGCATGCGATGGACGACGACTCGGAGGCCACCACACTCTTCAACGTTGTCTTTTCCCGCCCACTCTCCTCTTCTTCCTACTTCTCCAGCTCTTCCCAAAAGCGTCTACGAGGGTCTAGGAGCATTCAGTTATCTACTGAACAGTGAAGTATATGCCCCTTTCAGTGTGCAGTGAACCTGGACCAATACGTCTTCTAATAATAGTGCATACAAGCGGCCCCTCATCAGACGTGCGTCGGGCCTCCGGCTCGCCCTCGGGTAGTGAGCCCCCTCCCAGACAACGACGAAAGCCGGGGCGTATCCCCGTATCTTGTGCGGAGTGTCGGCGGTACGTATCGTACCTGGCGTCACGCCCGGACTTTCCTCGCTTAGGCTCATGCCCCACTAGACTTAAGCTAAAATGTGATCAAAAGGCGCGTATACTACTGATCTTTCGCGGGAATGGGGAAGTGAAGAAATCGTAACTCATGCCGGGGGGGTCTTCGATATGTAGTTCCCCTGTGCAAAGTGTGTCAAGCGAGGGTGTGCGGCGATCTGTCCCAACGGTCCGTCCTCATAATTCATTTGGGGTTTTGACTCCCGAAACTCACCCTTTTCCGTGTGCTGGTGTCCTCGATCAGGCACTCTTGCAAGAGGCCGTACAGGCCACGGGTGCGTGGTAGATTATGTATCCATACTTGACTCCATCGTGACGATTACGGACGCCTCCTGCACAACAGCGTTTCCTCGGCGAATAACGAACAGTTGAATGCACAAATTGAGCACATGAGACGTCGTATTCGCGAGCTCGAACAGGGTCTTAGCGAAGTTTATGCCACCGTTTCGAACGAAACACACCCGCTCCTCGTCGAAGAGCACAGGATGCCGTCCTCAGCCCCCTCTAGTAACACCCCTATCACCGCGACCCCTTCACCAATGCATCCTGACCCTTCCGTTCACGAGGCTGACGTTATTAATTCCTTCGGTGCGTGTTGCAACCTCTCCTCATCTTTCTGGTGGGACCTGAGGCCTGATGGCATCCAGGTACGCTGAGCATCGGCAAAAAAGGCGATTCGTGTTTTTACGGCGCGACGGCTAGAGAAGAAGTGGGTACGATTCGACAGATCCGGTGGCAGCTTGGTCCCCACCACTGACCATCTTACGTCCTGTGCTGTCAAGTTTCTCTTCCAGAACACTCGCCAAAATTTTGATGCATCTTATTTTCGCCGCACGCGGTTGAACGAACGCATCTTATCAGTTCCATTTCCGGAGGCATCACCGGAACTCATCCCCCCAGACATCCGCCAGATGGTGTACGGCCATCTGCCCCCCTTCGAAGATGCACGAGGAGCTTGCGAGCTCTTTATGAACTACTCATCGTATATGTATGTGATTGGTTTTTTCCTGTTTAGGTAGGTTTGTTGACGAGCCAGCAGGACGTCTTCCTTGACAAGGGAGGAGTTATTGCATATTCTCGAAATTGCGTACCACAACAAGTACGCATCGTATCCTTTGTCTGTCTCACTTGTTAATGTTTTTCTCAGGAGCGCCGACCCAGAACCTGCCACCCATCACCTTGGTCTCCTTTTTATCGTGCTTGCTCTGTCGAGACTGTTATACGGCGAAAACAACGATACCGTGGACTCACATGACTATTTCGTGCTGTCTCGGGTAGCGTTGACACTTGATTCGCCAGTAGCGACTACCACCGTTACTGCCGTGCAGACGATCGTGCGTGATTTCCTCAACACAGTTTTGTGGCGATCTAAGAAGTGCAGGTTTATATGGCTGAGTATTTGGAACTGAGTGACGTTCATATAGACCCAACGAGCTGTGACAGGGCATGGATGTACATCGGGATAGCCATGAAGCTCGCCCATAGTGTGAGTCTGGTGCTCCTTTGGAATCTGGGGATGCCTCTCACTTATAAACCAGATAGGTCTTCGTGAGTGCTCCTGGGCCAACCCTACTCCCTCGTTACTAAGGTTATCGCGCTAGACCTTGGAGGCCAGAGATTCCGGCTAGGGCAACGCGAAATCAAGCGACGTGACCGAGTTTTTTGGCATCTCTTCTCCACAGATACGTGGGCCGTGAGTTCTAAATTTCAGTCTTCTATTCGTGGAAAGCAGGACCTAGCATACAAACCTAGAGCTTCACTTCTGGTCGACCGCCGAGTACATCACTGGGCTTCGTTGATTGCAATCTTCCTGATGATAATGAAGCGTATGTGGGTAACGACGGGGAAAGGTCATGGGCTGTAAGTTCTGCCAGTCTTTTATTTTACAATGATCCTTACGGATTGTCCCAGACCAGCGCTGGAACTACGAGTTTATCAAGTTGTTATCTCAGGTCATGGCTACCGCATTCACTTCGCGGCCACCTCCATATGCGGCCATCCTTGACCTTGACAGGAAGCTAAGAGATTTTGACGTACCCGCACACTTGAAGCTTCAGTGGACTGGCCAAATGTCGTCAGACAGTCTGTTTTGGATTAAGCGATGGGTAGTGCTTTCCAATAAGGAATGGGGTAAGGGTCCTTTATTGGATTTCGAGAATGCTATACGGATATCTTTGCAGCGCTGTTAAACATCCATCGCGCATATTTTACGCAGGCACTTCGTGAAAATCCTCACGATCCGCTCAGGCACCGATATGGCCTTTCTGTCATGGCGCTTTACCGCTCGGCATTCCGACTTGTTGAAGGTTGCTCGAAAACTTTTCAGGCCTGCCCACCAAACTTCCCGTTTTTCCGCACGAATTTTGCCAGCTCCAAGATGCTTTCTGTAGTCGTACGTGTTTTTCGCCTGACACTTTCTTCCTTGAATCTCACCACAACACCCAACAGATTGTCATGCGTTTACTCGTGACCTCGGCACCCAAGTCAAACTTGGCGATGCCCGCTCTTGATATTCTCAACAATGCGGTCGCTCTGTTAGAGGCTGGCATTGAAAGTGGCAGCACGAAGAATATGGTGAGTTGTGCTTCGCGATGGCGCTCCCCAAATCGACAATGATGTATTCCCCTCCACAGGAAGCGGTGCGCAACCTACATCGCGAGGCCCGCGAGGCAGTGGGAAAGGTCGGAGGCTCGGACGATGACCTGCCTACGCAATTGGAAGCGGACCAACTCGACAGGCTCTCAGGCCGGACGCGGCTGGGGTCACCTTCAGTTCCATCATGTCCGAGCACCTTGCGACCGATTATCGTGCAGTGAGCGGGCTCGAAGCACCGACACCTTCTCACCATGTATCAGCCTACTCGTATGCTCCACCGGACCCACAACTCGTGCAACAGGTAGAGATGGCGCGCTCGGGCGCTTCGATCCCTCGTGTGTTCCCGGGGCAAGAGGACTTTGGGGTACCAGTGGGGCAGGATAAGGCGTCTGGTGGTACGGGTTCTTTGTACATCTTGGATGCGTCTTGGGAGGATTTCGTCGCACAGCTTGGCTTTTGAAAATTTGTATCACTGTAGTTAAGAGTTTTAAGTTACTGTACTTTAGTGGATTTGGCTCGCCTCGGAACCTCGGTACGGGTGGCGCTAAAAAATTTAATTTGCACAGCCACACTGCCAGCACATTCGTGACGTTGGTGGTGGAACGTTGGTGGATTAGATAACTCACCCCTTTCAATTGGTTCACAGCAATTTTTGTCCGCTCCGGCATCGCTCCACTCCTTTCCTCTCGACTACCATCTCATGGCTTATATATCACGTCAAGCCCTCGGAGCACTTCGTCACTACAGGTATAACGGTGTTGACAAGTGCGTTTCTCCTGTCACTTCTCGGAACGTATAAGGAACGCGCTAATCCTGGCCACCGAAAAGATCGTTCCTCTCAAACCATGTCTTGAACCCGTTCTGGACATGGTTCGTCACTCTCTGGCCTGAGTGGGTCGCACCAAATATGGTACGCAATTCATCTCTGTACTTTTCACGTCCCTGACGTGCCATATAAAACGACGATAGATCACGCTGTCCGGGCTCGCGATTGTACTGTTCAATTTTGCGACGCTGTCGTACTATGATCCAACGTACCTCGCACAAAAAGGAGGTGCAACAGGTCCCCCAAATTGGGTTTATTTTACGTATGTTCCTTGGGATCGTCCCCACCCGTTTTGCCCGCGCGGCGCTTTTCTACCCGATGCTGACGTGGCTCCCATCAGATGGGGCATTGGTTTGTTTTTGTATCAGACGTTTGACGCGATAGATGGGTGTGTCTTTTTATTTTTGGGGGGACCGCGACGGAATGAGACGGTGCTGATGGAGGCATGTTGATCAGGAAGCAGGCGCGTCGAACGGGCATGGCAGGGCCCTTGGGCGAGATGTTTGACCATGGTACGCGATAACCTTCCAGCGTCCAGTGTGTTGGCTCACTCATGGCTCAGGATGTGATGCTCTTAATACCACCGTGAGCATATCGTGGCAATTCTTTTGGTTTGCACGTATTAATGCCGACGTAGCTTGAAGTTATCCTAACATGTCACGCATTAAATTTCGGACGATCATGGTTGACTGTCGCTTCACTGGTTGCTACACTTGCAAACTTTTATTTGACCACTTGGGAGGAATATCACACTGGTCTGTGATATTCCTCTTCATGCCTGGCTCTCCCTGATGTCCACACCTAGGCCAATTATACCTTGGAGTTTTTTCTGGCCCCGTGGAAGGTATCCTCATTGTTGTTATACTATTTGTCATAACCGGCTTCTGTGGTGCGTCCATAGCCCTCGACTTCAGTCAACTATTGAGCCAAGTACAGGGCCTAGTTTCTGGGATCAAAAGATATTAACAATCGCACGACTAGACAATATTGATTGGATTGCTTCACATGTGCCAACATCACCATGAACGTGTCCTTCATGATCTTTTCAGGGTCTATCGTGGCATTCAATATTGTTACGAGGTATCTCTATATCGTCTCGACCCCCGTCGTTGCTGATATGTATGTCGCTAGTTATATGAACGTATTCAGGGCCTGCCGTGCGTCGGGTAAATCCGCAATAAAACCTCTATTATACCTTCTCCCATTCCCGGCATCTGTCCTAATCCATGCCGCCTGGCTGAACCATCCATCCTTGGACAACTCGGATATCATTAACTCACCTGCCTTTGTCCCCTTCCTTTGTACCTGGGGCATACAATTTGCACATGTTGTCGGACGAATGATCATCGCGCATATCACGCGCCAGCCTTTCCCAGTTTGGGACCCGATGTACCTCTGGAGTATAGT
The DNA here is from genome assembly GCA_022376515.1 of Lactifluus volemus. Classification (NCBI taxonomy): domain Eukaryota; kingdom Fungi; phylum Basidiomycota; class Agaricomycetes; order Russulales; family Russulaceae; genus Lactifluus; species Lactifluus volemus. The sequence goes on from WTXI01000149.1 coordinate 75,736, forward strand.
CGGAGCAATTGATGCCAACATGCCACTCCTCTTTGGGCGGTAAGATTGCCCAAGTTTATCATGTGGCCACGTTGCTGATGCGGCGCATGACTAGACCACCACTGATTCAACACTCACCAGAGAACACAAAGAAATTTGTGTTCGTGGTGTTGGCTGTCGCGCTTGTGACATATGCACGCTTCGTATATCTGGTGGTTTCAGATATCACAAATTATCTAGGCATCGCGTGTCTGACGGTGCGTAAAAAAGACGCGAGTGGTGTTTGGAGGAGCGTGCCTCCGAGTCCGAGTCTGAGTGCGACGACATCGAGTGACAAGGGGGATTTGATGGATTAGATTAGATCTAACAGTAAATATGATAACGAGCGACTAATTTTCAATGACAAATGATTGGCGCGGACGAGTCTCGAGAGGGTCGAGTCAATTACAAAAAAAGTCGTTGAAAAGTGTATGTTCACCGGACTTGTTCTCCGCGTGCCCTATCGATCTTTCCCTCTGCGAATACCATTCAAGACTGCTCATTTTCACACCATGACTTCTACCGTTGATATCCTCAATGCCGAACTAGCTCAGCAGACCGAGCTCTTCAACAAACTTCGAATCGACAACTCGGATCCCATCACGCTTGAAGAGTCACGCAAGCGCTTGGGTGAGATAAAGAGGGAGCTTGCTACGCTCAAGCCAGGAGGGAAAGACGCAAAGAAAAGGGGCGTCTACTTCTCAAAACGCCCAAGGTGCGTCTCTCCACTCTCGTCCCGATGATGCCCCCCGCACCTCAACGGTCTGCCCAGGGCACGCGCGATTATGGTCCCGGCGAGATGTTCTGTCGCGATTATGTAGAACGAATCGTGAAGGAATGCTTTATGCTATACGGCGGCGCGCAACTCGACACGCCCGTATTCGAGAGAAAGGACATTCTGACTGACAAATATGGCGAGGACTCCAAATTGATATTTGATCTCGAAGATCAGGGTGGGGAACAACTCGCGTTGCGATACGATCACACCGTTCCGTTGGCGCGGTACCTCGCTATGAGCGGCGCGATCAACACGCAGTCTAAGCTATGGCAGATCGGGAAGGTTTATCGGAGAGATAATCCGGTCATGTCGAAGGGTCGCATGAGGGAGTTTTCACAAGCGGTGCGTTTTTTGTATTTTTTTTTCATCATTCATCGTAAGTTTGTGGGATGTTGATTTTGCAAGTCAAGGATTTTGATATTTCGGGCCAGTGGGATACGATGATACCCGACGCGGAACTGCTCAGTTTACTATGCACGATCTTGACGCGTCTAGAAGTTGGCGAGTTCACCATTAAAGTACGTCGTCTGTTCGTTTACCCCCTCTGCCATTTCTAATCATACTGCGTGTAGATCAATCACAGGAAAATCCTAGATGGTATTTTTGAGGTCTGCGGCGTACCACCAGAGAAGATCCGCCCTATATCTTCCGCCGTTGATAAATTAGACAAGGTCGCTCCGCATGACCTGTTTATCATCTTTCAGTGCTGATCCTCAGGATTAGCTACCTTGGTCCGATGTTAAAAGGGAAATGACAGAGGAAAAAGGTCTTGACCCTTACTCTGCAGACAAAATCGGAGAATATGTGAAGCACAAAGGTGGGAAGCTAGTTATTCGGCGCTCTCTTCTGTGTTGATGATGATTGTGATATAGGCGGGCGACAACTGCTGGAACAGCTTCTCGCGGACTCATTGCTGACAGCCAATGCCAAGGCAAAGCAAGGTCTCGACGAGATGCGCATACTGTTCACCTTCTTGGACGCATACAAAATTACAGATAAGGTTGGTTTTTCGGGCCAATTTGAATACGCTGATAGACTCCATCGACAGGTTTCGCTCGACATGTCCTTGGCGCGTGGACTCGATTACTATACAGGACTCATCTACGAAGCCATTGTTGAGGCATCGGCGCCACCAGGCTTCAAGGCGGCAGAAAACCTCGGTTCAGTACCTCCCACAGATGCTGCAGCGCCGAAAAAGAAGGTCAAGAAAGCCGGCCCGGATGAGGACGAGGAGATCGACGAGTCGCAAGTCGGGGTTGGCTCGATCGCCGCCGGTGGGAGATACGATGAGCTCGTAAGCCTCTTCACCACGGCCGCATCGGGAGACGGAAAGAAAGGATCTGGCATGCCGTGTGTGGGCGTCAGCATCGGGCTGGACCGCATCTTTGCGCTGCTCTGGCCAAAATGGATCGAGCGTGGTATGCGCAGCAAGGAGGTGTTCGCGTACGTGCTATCCGCGGGCGACGGCTTGTTGCAAGAACGCATGGGACTTGTGCAGGAGCTGCGGGCGCAGGGAATCGCAGCGGATTTCTTGGCGAAGAACAAGCCCAAGTTGAACGCACAGTTCGCGGCGGGAGAGCGGGACGAGGTGCCGTATGCGATCATTCTTGGTGGGAACGAGCTCAAAGCGGGCATTGTGACCGTCAAAGAGCAGCGATGGGAATTCGTGGATGGGAGGAAGGCAAAGGTCGAGTCGGCTGATAAGGGCATCCAAGTACCCCGCGCAGAGCTCGTGCAGTGGCTCAAAGCCACGACGATATTCAGAGATTGGTCGAGCGGGAGGCTAATTCAAGAATGAATAGTAATCGACACACCGGGCCCGTGGTACACGTATAGTACACCGTTAGGGAAGAATGGGAATTGCTATTGTATACATTTACTGCAAAAATTGCGCCTCTACTCTTCGTCTGATTCCGACTCATAGTCCTCGTCTTCCTCATCGTCATCGTAGTCTATGGCAAGTTGGTCATGAGAGTATGTTCCGGGGAGACCAAAAGATGCGCACTATTCACGATGTCAGCTCTCGAGAGGGATTGTTGAACCTGATTGCGGCGGAATGCCCTCCGTGTTTCTGCATCTGCTTCGGGCACGTAGTACAGTGCCACTTGACCTGCCTTATCTTTGATGCTGCGGGCGTGAGTTATGAGCGCCCGAGGACCACGTGAGAATGAGAATTAAACCCAACCGCGTATCTGCGCCTGCGTCAAGGAGCGAGTCCACGATTAAGGCACGGAGCTCGGGCTCTGGGATCTTCACAGCAAGATGCAATGGCGTCGCGCCCTCGAGATAATTGACGAGGTCGACATCACAGCCCTCGTGTTCGAGCAGCTCGTTTAGTATGTCCAAATTACCCTTCAATGCCCTAAATCCAAATTCGTGTTCCCTAGTAAGCAAACGGACATGCTTAAGAGGAAGAGACTCGAGTGTTTCTCACGCGTAGTGTAGAGCTGTACCGTCCAACCAGCGGGAAATGTCATCTTTTAGGGTAACGGGGCGACTTTTTCGCGTCCCTGCGCACCTGTGTTTCCAATACTAGAAACGGGTCCAATCCGTCACACGAAATGTGGTCTATTCGACTTGATAAAACGCACCCATCCTGGTGATTGACATCATATATCCCGTCGGGCTGTTCAAAGACCTCGAGCAGTTGCTCAACGTTGTCCGTGCGCGCAGCATCGATAAGTAGTTTGTCTGAGTCAGATCGTTGTCAGTATTGGATAATGAGTGTCCGATCCATTTGGGAACATACTGAAAGCGGAAAATGGTGTCTCGACCTCCGAGTCGGCCATCTATCGAGGTAGTGAAGGTTGGTGGTATGGGAAGTGATATGAAGGAACCTAATAACGGCCCGGGGCCAAGGGCGACCTTGCCCTTTACTTCCAAGCGCCTCGCGAGCGCTGCGCCGTGTCTCGGCCCTACATGCAACCTCCAGGCGGTGATATCTTTGGTTATGACCCAGTATGACGTTATATCCTTTCAAGTGCCGTTTATGTTGATTATATTTCCACCACGTTATCAGGATTCACTTATCACGGAAACTCTCGTATCTGTCATTACAAAGGCAGTCGTAACCCTCGACGACGGGCGTCAGCAGTTGGTAGCTGTCAAAGCAGGAAAAGCCAAAAAAAAGCTTGTGCTGGAACCTCACGATATCGTCAAGGAACTTCGCTTGTTGTCTTCCCTGTCACATCCCGCGGTCAGCCTCCAAGCTCACTTCGTATGTCATGTCTGGCATTTTTACACTGACATGGGCACAGATCATCACTATCTTGGGTCACGACTACAATGCACCACAATCCTTACAGCGATTTTGGATGCCCTTGATACCTTTTACGCTTGCAGATCTTCTCTCTATCCCTACCTTTTCTCCGATTCAGAATCCAGACGGGACGTATGATCATCAGAATACCTCGGCATTTCCTGTAGTTGCCAGGTCCATCATCTACCAGGTCCTTTCAGGCGTCGCGTATCTGCACGCTCCAGAAAGGAAAATCGCGCACCGCGACATAAAGCCGCGGAATATTCTCCTCGATACTTCGGGAACAGCCGTTCTCGTAGACTTTGGTGTTGCATACTCTTCCACAGCTGGCCCACGGGATGTATGGCCTGAACCCGAAGGGAAGATGTACTTCGAAGTAGGCAGTGGGTACGTGGTCTACCTTCAAAGGCTTACGGTGTTCGTCAATGGATGCTTTCCCAGGCCATATCGCGCTCCAGAGCTCCTTTTCGGTGCTCGCAAGTACGACGCTACTGCTTGCGACTTGTGGGCTCTTGGTACTACGATTGCCGAGTTCTTCACAACCCTTCACCGCAGGCCGATGGCTAGTGATTTTGATGAAGACTTGGATACTGACGAGAGGGGCGATTCCAAACAGGCGTATCTGTTTGACGAACTGCCCAAGGTATGGGCTCGTTACGAGTGGGAACGTTATTCGCTATTTGACGGCTCGCGCGGTGATATTGGTCTTGCGTGGAGCATTTTCCGCACCCGCGGTTCGCCCACACCGGAAAACTGGCCTGTCCGTTTCTGTTTCCTTCATCATGGCATTTCTAATCCTCCATTAGACGTTCACTGAACTCCCCGACGCGAACAAAATTAATTTCATTGACTCGCCTGGTGTACATCTATCAACCCTGCTGCCGCACCTCGAGGCGCCACTCCCTCATGAACGGCCAGCCCATTTCCTCTCTCCGCTGCAGGAGCCAACTGTGGCCGACTTGCTACAGCGTTTGCTCATTTACCCGCCCGCTTCACGCCTCAAGGCTGCCGAAGCGTTGAGGCACCCTTGGCTGCTTACCGACGGTCCACTCGTCCTCCCACAGGCTGCCATTCTTGCAGACGGGAATGTGCCCGAGTACGCTGCGTCCACAGAGATACGTGATGGGAAGACGGCTGGACAGTGGCTAAAGCTGTTTCTTGCTCCTGATCTACCAGAATCGCGTGAGGGAGATAGGGAATGACCAAAGCTTCATCGCCGTTTTATTTTTTGCGACTTTTTGGAAAATTCGAGTGTTATCCACTGTATCCGTGACAAGGACAGAGCCCCTCGAGAAGATGGTGAACGTTGTAACGTGTGGTCCAGTTCTCTTCAAACCTTATCAGAAACAAGGTATGCCTGTGCATGCCTTTACCAACTTGGATCTCATCATCATGTACGCAGGTCATTCTCGAGGGCGGCCCCGGGCAGCCGGGCTAGACTACCCTTTGTGGATTCTTAGAAACTAGTGTCGACCCGTGCTTTGCACGGGGGACAAAGAAACTCCATGAGGTCTGCAAAGTTTTTGAAGACCATAGCCTGATTCAAGTTAAACTTTCAATAGTTTTCAACATTGCCCCAAGCTTGACCCTGCACCATGTTTCTCTGTAGAATTTCCTCTTGATTTACAATGCACTGAATATCATGCTCTTGATCTGTCATGCCCTGGTGATGCTGGCATCTGATGGTGCATCTGTCAGGCTTGGGCTTGTACTTGTCCCCTCAGGACCCCTCTATCAATTGCACAAAAACCCCCCTGGTAATGGGTGTGGGCCACAGTGGCCAGAAAGGAAAAGCAGGTGAAACTTTTTTTTTTTTCTTTTTTAATTGTTTCTCATTTTTTTTTTTGAATTGGGGTTTATTGTCCCTGCAACAAGCAACAAGACATAGTCTACAATACAAGTATCGACAGGAGGAAGGTACCGTAAGAGACATAATGAAAGGGAGGCATAATCGAAGGTGTCATGGAGAGGAGTACATATGATGTCATGGTTCGCAGGGACCGTGGCTCGAAGTGAGCGTCGTTCTGGTTGGCTATTTGCTGCGGCGAGTCGGACAAGACTAGCAACACCAAATAGTCGATTCTAGCACACACAGGCAAGGTCCCACAGGGAGTAGACTTGACTGTGCGAACTCTGGGTGTCTGTATCGTGCGAGACGGACTAGCGGGCCGGCGCACGCGATGGTCAGAGTTACCTTCCCAAAGAGGATAGACGGTGGCAGATGGGTCAATGACGATGTGTGGGTTCAACCGCAACACGGGCGCGAGTGTAATTGGAATGCAAGAGATGCTCGCCTTCCAAGGACACTCGTGAGAGGTTGAACTAAGGTTCGAGGGCGGACGCGGGGTGAGAAGTGGGGACTACTTCTCACAGCGCGTTCGTATTAGGGTTCAGGCGTCTGGGGACTTGTTTCACGGAAATGGAACAAGTTCACAGATGTCTGATCGTGGCGCGAAGTACCTGGATCAAGGTACGAAGAGGGGATTCACAAGAAGAGAGGAGAAGATGCGATACGAGTGTGAGCAGGAGACAATGAACTGCGATTCTAGACGAAGCTGAAGCTGGGGCTTTAGCTCGTCTACAGGGCCCTATTTATGCGTACAGAGGGCCAGCCAACTATCTTACAAGGGTCACAGTACAGTAGCGAAGTCAAGACTATTGACTAAGGACCTGAGTCAGTTCTGATGACTCAAGAACTGACTCAGTGCGTCTGACTCAAGATCTGAGTCAAGAACGCTGACTCAAGATTTGAGTCATGATCCCTGAGTCAAATACACGTCCAAAACGGCGATGCACAGCCCCAGAAGACGCACAGAGGGGGCTGGCCAAGGAGAGGGATCCTAGGTCATAACACAAGGCGAAAAATAGAAGGAAAAACAGTAGCAATGGGCCGAACGGCCCGCATAACCGTAACATATGAAGGCAAGAAAGCAGAGAAGACAAAAGTGACTTACATTAACTGCTGTCCAATGGCTATCGTTCAAGGGGGGTCTGGTCTGGGAGGCAGGGGACAGAGAGTGGCCTGGGTGAGGAAGGTGAATTGAGTGAGGTTGCGGCCACCTTGTTCAGAGGAGAAGATTGAGGCGGAGGAGTAGTGGGAGATGGTGGAGGCTCGTTGCTCAGCGTATAATGGGCAAGAGAATAGGATGTGTGAAAGAGTGGTGCGACGAGTCACGCTGGGACTCGGAGGTGGTGAAGAGAGGTCGACATAGTTGCATGGGCAGCAGGTGTTGTCACCAGCGTCAGGGCAGAAATGGTCGCTGTAGTCTGCGATGAAGCCGTGTTGGGATAGAAGTTGGAGGCCATTAGAGAAGAGGGCACAGTTGCCGTGGGAGAGAAGGCCTTGGACGAAAGGTGAAGGGTCAGAAGAAGGGGTGGGTGGGCAAGCAACCCAGGCATGGTGTCTGGGCTTCCTAGTGACGAGGCCCAGTAGAATGTCTTGGTGCCAGAGATGGAAGGTGAGTTGTTTGCGAGGAATAGGAGGGTTGACTACCAGCTCTGGTTGGGTAGTTGCTAAGAGGCGAGCAAGGGTGTCCCTGCCAGGGACCACAGACCAAGACTGCTTGAAGAGCCGAAGTTCTGCGCGGCGTGTAAAGTCAGCATTAAGAAAGGAGTCAAGCAGAGAAGTAAAAGAAAAAGCTAAGGGTAGGAGATGAGACTTTGTACATAAATCTGTCATAGAAGAAAGTAGAGACCGATTGGGCAAGAAGAGGCAGAGTGAAGACCCCAAAGGTTTGGTGGAAAAAATTGTGAGCCCCTCAACGAGGGCTCTGAACAGCAACAAACACTGATCAGTGTCAACAACAACTGACGACTCCAGCAACCGCTCCCCACTGTATAGTAAGAAAGCGGACGCAAAGGATGGGGATGGGACAGGGAGGGTATGTATGAACAATGAGTGGGAGAAGGGAGGGGGTAATCTAATGAGGGTACGGGAAGAGCAGGAGGAGCCTGCGACAAGAGCCAGGTTAAAGTAACGAGGGTGGGACCAAGGTGGTGTGTGCAGAGGGAGTGGGAAAAGAAAGGGGGGTGCGCTGGGGTTCAGAGACTCAACCAGACGCGTAAGGTTAGTAGGTGGAAAGAAGGTGTGGTGCCAGCGCGTTAGCGGATTGTCAGAGACTACAGTACGTAAAGGGGATGACAGCGGCAAGGTGGAAAGACGTGCAGCATATTGAAGTCGGTATTTGCGTAGAGTGTAAAGTATAGGGGGAATGCCTAACAGGTAGTGTAGGGGGTCAGTAGGTGTGGTACGGAAACAGCCACTGATCTTGCGGCAGGCCTTGTTCTGCGCAACCTGGAGGATGCTGATGAGGCCTTTCTGTTTGACGTCAGTAAACCATACGGGTGAACCGTAGGTGAGAATAGGTAGGACTATGGCATGGAAAACCTTACGCCAGTTGGCAAAATTGAGGCCGCGTACAGAGTTACCTAAGACCCCTAGGGCGACCAAGGTTAGTGTTGCCGCAGCCCGGCTCAAAGTCGACCCGAAAGCCGGAGCCAGTCACGTGATCGACTGACTTAGCCGAGCTGATCGTGAGAAATGAGTCGGCTCTGAGAGCCATGACTTCGACTTAGCCATGACCACGAGTCGACTCAAGCCCCTGGCAACCTCTGGTTTGCTTTCCCACCTCTCTGTTGCCACATCCCCCCCTCTCACTCTTCTCACTCTCACCACTTCCCCCCCCTCTCGCTATCCTCTCTCTCTTTGCCACACCTACCTCTCTGATGCCGCGATTGCTGCCCTTTGGCAGCCTTTCACCCTCCCACGCCTCCGTAGGCATAGTCAGTGGTGCGTTGCGTTTTTTTTTTTGACTTCTCACACTGACATTTCTTTATTTTCCTTCTCTTCCTTTGTCGTCCGCTTCCCCGCCTCGTCCACCCAGGCCATCGTGTGGTCATGCTTGTCCCAACACCAGCGGTGATGTCTCCCTCCCTGCTACTACTGTCCCTGCACCTGCCTCAGCAACTGCTGCCGCTGCCACCAACGCTCGCTTACAGAGCTTGAGCCCGGTCACCACCACCATCACATTGATGACCTTCAAGGTGACCAGCATGGGAAACCAGCAGTTCCAGTATATTGCGCCCCAATCTCCTGGTCCTGCAGGACCAATCATGCCTGTCCTGTCACGGTTCGCAGGGACCGTGGCTCGAAGTGAGCGTCGTTCTGGTTGGCTATTTGCTGTGGCGAGTCGGACAAGACTAGCAACACCAAATAGTCGATTCTAGCACGCGCAGGCAAGGTCCTAGAGGAGTAGACTTGACTGTGCGAACTCTCGGGGGTTCGTATCGCGTGAGGCGGTTAGTACGGGCCGGCGCACGCGATGGTCGGAGTTACCGTTCCTAAAGAGGATAGACGGTGGCAGATGGATGAATGATGATGTGTAGGTTCAACCGCAACACGGGCGCGAGTGTAATTGGAATGCAAGAGATGCTCGCCTTCCAAGGACACTCGTGAGAGGTTGAACTAAGGTTCGAGGGCGGACGCGGGGTGAGAAGTGGGGACTACTTCTCACAGCGCGTTCGTATTAGGGTTCAGGCGTCTGGGGACTTGTTTCAAGGAAATGGAACAAGTTCACAGATGTCTGATCGTGGCGCGAAGTACCTGGATCAAGGTACGAAGAGGGGATTCACAAGAAGAGAGGAGAAGATGCGATACGAGTGTGAGCAGGAGACAATGAACTGCGATTCTAGACGAAGCTGAAGCTGGGGCTTTAGCTCGTCTACAGGGCCCTATTTATGCGTACAGAGGGCCAGCCAACTATCCTACAAAGGTCACAGTACAGTAGCGAAGTCAAGACTATTGACTAAGGACCTGAGTCAGTTCTGATGACTCAAGAACTGACTCAGTGCGTCTGACTCAAGACCTGAGTCAAGAACGCTGACTCAAGATTTGAGTCATGATCCCTGAGTCAAATACACGTCCAAAACGGCGATGCACAGCCCCTAGAAGCAGACAGAAGGGGGCTGGCCGAAGAAAGGGATCCTAGGTCACAACACAAGTTGGAAATCAGACGGAAAATAGTAAGGAATGGGCCGGACGGCCCGCATAACCGTAACAGTACCCTCTCTCCTAGGCGCATGTACCACCATGCGCCTCAGTCACCCCTGTCCATGGACTCCCAGTCAATGTCATCCCAAAGCGCCTCACCTGCATCGACGTCATCTGCGCCATACTCATCCCAAAGATGAGTAACGGGCCGCAACTCCGTGGCCTTGACAGGACAGTTCCTCCCATAGTACTGGTGGTCAGGGAAGACCCGGCACCTATAGACAGTGCAACGCGTATGGGGGTGGTGACAGTCATGGGAGTAGTGCCCTCTCTTTTGGCAATAAAGGCACTCCCTCCACAAGGGGCAGTCTTCGTACCTGTGGTCCACCCCATCCTTGTTGCACTTACCACAGTAGAAGGAGCGCTTGCCCTTCCTCTTGCGCTTGCCCGTGATCCTCAGAGGGCTGATTCCGGGATCACGACTAGGCGGCCCCCCATGCGACGAAGACGCGACGACGAGTGGACGTAGGCCGTCCCCATCTGCTGCACGTATCCTGTTATGGACTGACACGTGCTTGCTGACTCATACTATACATTTTCGGACTGCTGACTCATTTCTACTGACTTTCTTGCTTATGTGAATGGACTACCGATCGCTTTGTTTCAGATCGCCTACTTACTCTTTCTCACGATACAGCTTCGCACAGCACTGTACAGCCGCAAGTAACAGCCACATGCACAGGATGACTCGCTGATTCCTGAAACATGTTTCAAACCCTGAAAGCTGTACAAAGGTCACAGCCCCTATGGCTGTGTACATAGCCGCGTCTTCTTATATATAAACCCTGTACTTTCTGCCCTAGAGACCTTAAGTCTCAGTTTTGTTTCGCAATCCAAGTCTTCTATCTATTAGAACCTTGCTTGCCTAGAAGCATCAGACCTGAGAGAACCCTCTTGACATCACGCTCTTCGACTTCTTGACACTTTGGTCTTATCCCTAAAAGCCCAAAGCCCTTGACTTCTGAAACGCTCTTGACTTAGTCGTTTACTAAGTCTCATCTTTATCGAACCTTTGATCTTGACTTGCACGTCTTGCAAGTCTCGCTCTTGACTTCACGAACGATCGTACACTTCGTACAAAGGTCCCACTTGGAACCTTAACACAAACTGAGACTTCTTACTCTCACATTTGTGAACGAACAAACGAACCATGTCAGACAGCTCTAGAGGCAGTCCATATGGTAGATTCACCGCGTTAGCCAAAGAATCTCCTGAACAAGATCGCCTTACACAAGGCGATGACGAAGATGATGAAGCCCTTGCGCAGGCCGCTGGGACTAGACTTCGCGCTCACTCCCATACCCCTATGATCACACTTGAACAAGCAATTGAACAAGTGAAACAACCCGCGACCCCATCTGACTCTGGAAGTGGCGAAGAACCGAACTATAACATAGCTGTGGACCTCTTACCTGAGAGTCCCACTGACGAACAGCTTGAGCAAATGAGAAAAATATTTGCTAAGCAACCGACACCTGAACCAGTACCCACCCAAACGCCCCACTCACTCCTAAAGAACTCCTCGCCCTAAACACTATATTCAAATCCAAAGCTCCTGCTTCCACAAGCACCTCACCAATCCAATCCCTTGCAGCACGAGCTTTTCATGCAGCTGCACAAGGAGTTGCAGGCTATGCCCTACTCCCCCCCTTCCAAATCGCCTCAGCAACCGCGACAGTAACACCCACCGCTTCAGCCCTCTTTTCCCAACCCAAAGGAAAAGGAAAGAAAACTTCTACTACGGCAAGCGGTAGTGGAGCAATCTTCAGCGGCAGCGGAGGAGGTGGAGGAGGCGGTTCCCCTGGAGGAGGAGGAGGTAGCGGTGGTGGAGGAGGAGGAGGAACACCTGGTAGTCCTGGAGGTGGTGGAGGAGGTGGAGGCGGAGCAGCAGCAGCAGCTCCCCTACAACAAGGCCAAGGCTTTGCCCAAATCCCCGCTGCTGGAGGAGGGTTAATGGGGATTCCCCCAAAACCCTTTGATGGAAATAGATCGCGATCGAAACGATTCATGGAAATCTTCGAAAACTACGAAGATTAAACCGAGGAAACCCCGGAATGTCGAACCCTGCAAATGAATCCTCATGTTCACCACGTTTATGTCTGGACCACGTTGCGAAGGCTGGGCCCAAGCACGTCTTAACTCCCTAGGAGGGTACCTAGACCGTGGAGGAGACCCCAACGACCTAGACCTTTGGGTTGGTTTCAAACAAAGGTTCCTTAATGATTTCCGAGATGCCGCCGCAAAGGAAGATGCCCTTACAAAGTTTGCGAAACTTCGGATGGTCGGAGACGAATTAGACGATTACACTACCTCGTTCAACGACCTTCTTGAAGAAGCAGGCTTTGAAGCCGACGCTCAAGGGACTATCATTCAGTATCGCGCTGGTCTCAAAGAAGCCCTTCACATGACCATCATGAATCGTGAATGGCCGAAACCAGAAACCCTTGCGGATTGGCAAGAAGCAGCACGAAAACACTCAGCTGCTTGGACAGAACAAAAATTGTTCAGAGAATTACATGGTGGCGGATCACTAGGACGCATTACTCAGTTACTTGGCAATGCGCGAGGACAACAACAGCAACGTCGTCCTCAACAGCCACCGCGCCCAGCCCCACGTCCACAACGCGATCCCGACGCTATGGATGTAGACGTCACTATTACCCAAAACAATCGCGCCCCTGATCCCGATCGTGAACGCCTCATACGCGAAGGACGTTGCTTCTATTGCAAAGAACAAGGCCATCTCTCCCGAGAATGCCCTGTTAAGAAGAAACGAAACGCCAATACCACCGGCACTACGCGTGCTCGTGTTACTGAAACATCCGAAGTAACAACGAACCCTGCCCCCACTTCTTCAAAAGAACTTTCAAATGCAGAAGTCGCGAAAGCCCTCAAAGCCATGTCTGATGAAGAACGCGGCAAACTTGCCGAGTTCCTTTCCCAAGATCCGTCTTTTTAAAGGGCTCTGATCTCGCCGCCTGGATCTGAGCCTTAGTACCGAAAAGCTTGTATTTAAATGCCATTTCATCAATGGAAGTCCCTATTATTTATTCAAGCTATAACGGCGGAATGAAAGAAGATAAAGCGCTTGTCGACAGTGGCGCTACCAGTAACTTTATCGATCATCGAACGGCAGAAAGATGGC
>WTXI01000150.1:0-88961 GCA_022376515.1 Lactifluus volemus
AACCCCACCAGCAATGCAAGTTCGGAGACTCTTGTAGAGTCCCCTTAGAACACCCTCATTGGCACTGGTCGTGCCCCTACACTGACGACAAGAAGGCTTACCTTTGGTATGGCCACGGTGTCGATCGCTCCACGTCTGGCTGGATCAACGCGGAGATGAGTGACTGGGACTATGCTGCTGACCGTGAATAAACGCAGGTGGACTGCGCCTTAGACGGGGGATGGTGTTATGGACTGACACGTGCCTGCTGACTCATACTATACATTTTTCGGACTGATGACTCACTTCTGCTGACTCCCTTGCTTATGTGAATGGACTGCCGATCACTTTGTTTCAGATCGCCTACTTATTTCTCTCACGACACAGCCTTACACAGCACCGTACAGCCTCAAGCAACAGCCACATGCACAGGATGACTCGCTGATTCCTGAAACATGTTTCAAACACTGAAAGCTGTACGAAGGTCACAGCCCCTACGGCTGTGTATATAGCCTCGTTCTTCTGTATATAAACCCTGTACTTTCTGCCCTAGAGACCTTAAGTCTCAGTTTTGTTTCGCAATCCAAGTCTTCTATCTATTAGAACCTTGCTTGCCTAGAAGCATCAGACCTGAGAGAACCCTCTTGACATCACACTCTTCGACTTCTTGACACTTTGGTCTTATCCCTAAGCCCAAAGCCCTTGACCTCTGAAACGCTCTTGACTTAGTCGTTTACTAAGTCTCGTCTTTATCGAACCTTTGATCTTGACTTGCACGTCTTGCAAGTCCAGTTCTTGACTTCACGAACGAACGTACACTTCGTACAAAGGTCCCACTTGGAACCTTAACACAGGACCATGGCTCACGCTCGAGCCCCTGTCAAGACCGCAGGACGAGGCTGGCCCTTCCATTTCTCATGAATTTTTACCTCCCCAGGTTTTCACCGAGACTCCCATTTCTCAGCCCTCTCAAACGCCCGCCTTGGATACTTTGGCCGGCGGGGCAGAGCCCTCCCTCGAACCTCGCTACTTCCCCCCCGGGAAAAAGCTTGCAAAGAAGAAGGCACTTTCTGGGGATGCCGAACTCTCCGTTTTCGACATCCTCAACACCTTTCGTCGTCGTTGGTTCCTCTCAGTGGACAACCTCAGGGCCAAGGCCCTCTCAGCTCAAAGGCCGAGGACGGAAAAATTTTCTGGGTTGAGTTCGCTCCCCAATTCCATGCTCACCTGGTCAAGTGCGCTGTCGCGCTTGTGCCTCGCCCCATCGATAAGGTGAAAAAGGTGATGTTCGGATATATCTTAGAGCTTCTTAACGGGGAAGGCCCGCAAACCTTCTTTGAACTCTCAAAAGGCCAGCAGAGAGCTACGCAGGCCCAAAAGGAGAAGAGGCGACTCTCACGGAAAAGGAACCGCGCATCGAGGCGAGATCGCCGAAAAGCGGCCGAAGAGGCTGTTAACGGCAGACCACAACGGCAATGCCCGACCTGCAGACGTAAGTTCGCGTCCCGCAAAGCCGCGAAGCGACACCGATGCCCTATTTCCATGGAGGAGAGCGGAAAGAGTGGGGACGCGAAGGGCAAGGGTAAAACCGCCCCCCGCACAAGGCTGGACAAGCCAGGCCCCCCCAAACCTCCCACCGCACCCTCCAACACGGTCACTCCATTGGCCACCACTGCCCTGCAAACTGCGAAGACGCTCAAGACTAAAGCTCCGAAGAAAAAGAAGAAGCAAAACGCCTGCAAGAGGCCGAACACTCCATCCAGCGCTTTCGAGGTGGCATCATCCGGTCTCGCCCCATCCCGCACTACGGTCAGAGAGTTTGCGTCCGACCAGCGTTACGAGGGTACTTCCGACCGACGCTCAACTCGGCTCAACACCGACGAGAAGCGGAGGACTAGGAGAGGGCTAATGGACTCAGTAACGTGACAGGACTTGAGTAGTGGTACTGTCAGGACTTGAACGCGGTATATAGGATATTTGTAACCTGAACCCGCTTAATAAAAGTTATTCCAAAAAAAAAAAAAAAAAAAAAAAAAAAAACGGGGCAAAAATGATGCCCTTACAACTGAATTCGACACTGTTATATACCTGTCCATAGTAGCTAATAATATAGCTACTAATTGCTATAATATAACGTGAAACGAGAGAAAACGAGTGCGAAATATCGGAGGCGTCACGAGCGGCGCGCTCGATCCTCGAATGAGGCTGCGCCCTCTTGAAACACGCGAGGGGCCTCGGAAACTAATACTAGAGCTAATAAAAAAGATAGTAGGTCAGTTTGAAACATGAAAGGTATGGTATAACGGTCTGGACGTCCACCCCCAACGGGGAGTGGGCGCGATCCATCCCGGGTCGCCCTCAGGCTGCCGGCTGCGGTGGCATCGCCTTCCTCGGGCTCCTCTGGCCTCCCGCGGCCATAACCTCCTCGCCCTCCAACTCCTCTTCAATCGGAGCTGCAAACCAACAGTGAAAGTGTGGGTGTGAAGGGGACATCGTTGCAGGGGCAAAAGGTGTTGTCGCCTGCTAGTGGCCAGAACTGGTCGCTGTAGTCTGCGAAGAAGGCGTGTTGACTGAGGATTTGCAGCCTGGACGTGAAGAGATGTCTGTTTTTGTGGGAGAGTAACCCCCGCACAAATGGTGGAGGTTGGTTAGTCGGGGTGCTAGGGCAGGCGCGCCAGGCCTTGTGGCCCGGCGTGCGAGGGAGTTCTCCAGAGGCAAGCTCCTTCCCCCATAAGTGAAAAGCGAGGTTAGAGGGGGGAACTGGGGGTTCGACCACCAAAATAGGTTGCAATCCCCTAAGGAGGCAATCCAGTTCCTCCGACCCAGGGACACAAGCCCAAGACTCCTTGAAGAGCTGTAACTCAACGGCGCGCGCTGGGGAGGGGTCCAAAAAGGAAGAAAGAGAAGACATAAAGTAGGAGGCAAAAGAAAGGAAAGGGGACTTAACGGAAGTGTTCAGAAGGCAAGGTAGCGCCAATTTGTTCGGTAGGAGAAGATAGAGAAAGCCCCCCGAAGGGAGTGAGAGGAAAAAATTGAGGCCCTGTGAAAGGGCCTTGAGGAGTGACCATCGACGGTCCGTGTCCACCGACACCCTCGACTGCAGCAACCTCTCTCCACTGTAAAGTAAGAATGCATGTCCGTAAGAGTCAGGGGTGGGGATAGGAAGGGTTCTAATATAAAGGCAATGAGCAAGAGGAGGGGGTTTAGTGATGAGGGAGTGAGTGAGAGAGTGTACCTCCTTAGGGAGGAAGTGTAGGAAGTGAAGCCCTGGTGTGACCAGGGGGACGAGTAAGGTGGGGAAGGGTAAGAGAAAGGAAAGAGCGGGGGGGTTCTGGATTTGACTAGAGACCAAAGGTTCGTAAGGGGAAGGAAGGTGGGGCGCCATCGTGAGATGGGGTTGGACCAGACCGACATGAGCATAGGGGAGGATAAAAAAAAAAAAAAAAAACCAGGTTCATCCGAGATTCTGAGAAGAGTTCAACTTTTGGGAAATGGCCTAAGTTCTCCGTCGAAAGCCAGTAAAATGAAAACAAGCATTTAACCGCTTTACGAGTTCCGTGGGTTTTACCTCAATTACCCAAGTGCTAGTGCCACCTGACCTAATATTGAAAAGACGACTCTACTAGCCATACCTTAGACAGACTCACTGGCACTAACTGAATTCGAAGGATACACTAACCAGAGTTTGCGTATATACATGTGACTCTATTTAGATGAACTGTGAACGTAAACCATAGCCCAATTTAATCCATACACAAACTTTGAGAGATCTATCTCCGTTCTATCTTTTCCAGCAACCCAGACTGTGTTAGCTTTATGAAGGTATGGCCGGTGAATGGGAGGAATCCACAAAAGGAGTTCTTTATCTTCTCCATACATCCATCCATCGTTGTCGATTGGGAACTTCTCCGTAAAGTGATCTTTCTCAATATTATCTTCTGCTCTGAGCTTCCCTACATGAATCGCGTGATCTCGTAAGGTCGAGGTGATAGGCTGCCTATCCAAAGTGGACGCACCAGAGTTAGTCGATTGGGTGAGTCCTGCTGTGGCATCCCACATGCGAATTGTGCAATCTCCCGAGGCCGAAATGAGCCGCTGCCCATCTGGTGTGAATGCAACAGACTGGATCCATTCTGTGTGTCCAATAAACGGGCCCGCCACAGCCACCCCTGTTGCAGAGTCCCACAAGCGAATCGTGCGATCATTCGAGGCCGATGCAATTTGCTGCCCGTCTGGGGAAAATGCAATAGAGGAGACGTGATCAGCGTGTCCAGAAAACGGGCCTACTAGTACTTGTCCTGTCGCAGAATCCCAGACACGAATCTTGCGATCTCCCGAGGCTGAGGCGATTCGCTGCCCGTCGGGTGAAAAAGAAACAGATTGTACCCGGTTAGTATGTGTAAACGGGCCTGCTACGACCCCTCCTGTCGCAGCATCCCATACTCGAATCGTGCAGTCTTGGGAAGCAGACGCGATGCACTTCCCATCCGGCGAGAATGCAACAGAGATGACCGCCCCAGTGTGTCCAGTAAACGGGCCCACTACAACCTCTCCCGTTAAGGCATCCCAAATGCGAACTGTGCAATCGAATGAGGCCGACGCGATGCGTTGTCCGTCCGGCGAGAATGCAACAGACATGACTATATCGGTATGTCCAGTGAATGGGCCCGCTACAATACTTCCTGTCGCGGTATCCCATACGCGAATCGTGCGATCTCGCGAGGCCGAGGAGATCCGCCGCCCGTCAGGCGAGAATGCGACAAAAGCGACCCAATCGGTGTGACCAGTAAATGGACCTGCTGTGACCTCTCCTGTTGCAGCATCCCACACACAGATTGTGCAATCTGCAGAGGCAGAGGCTATCCGTTGCCCGTCTGGTGAGATTGCAGCAGAAAAGGTCGATTGGGTATGTCCGGTAAATGAGCCCCCTGCCTCTTCTTTTCTGGCATCCCACACACAAACCGTGCGATCGTGCGAGGCCGAGGCAATGCGCTGCCCGTCCGGCGAGACTGCAACAGAAAATATCGAAGAGCTATGTCCAGTAAATGGCCCTGCTACGATCTGCCCTGCTGCGGAATCCCACACACAAATCGTGCGATCGATCGAGGCTGAGGTGATGCGTTTCCCGTCCGGCGAGAATGCAATAGAGGAGATAGGATTGGTGTGTCCAGTAAACGGGCCTGCTACGGCTTGTCCTGTTGCGGAATCCCACACACGAATCGTGCGATCGTCAGAGGCCGAAGCGAGGTGCTTCCCATCCGGTGAGAATACAACACACTTAACCCGTTCTGTGTGTCCACTAAACGGGCCCGCTACGACCTCTCCGGTTGCAACATCCCACATGCGAATCGTGCAATCCTTGGAAGCCGATGCGATACATTGCCCATCTGTTGAGAATGTAACACAGTAGACTCCGTCGGTGTGCCCAATAAACGGGCTTGCTATGACTTCTCCAATTGCGGCATCCCAAACACGAATTGTGCCATCCTTCGAGGCAGAGGCGATGTGTTGTCCGTTTGGTGAGAATGCAACGCATTTGATCGACCTCGTGTGTCCAGTAAATGGTCCGGCTACGACCACTCCTGTTGCGGCATCCCACACGCAAATCGTGCGATCGGCCGATGCTGATGCGATGCGTTTGCCATCAGGCGAGAATGCGACCGAGAAGACCTGATCGGTGTGACCAGTAAATGGTCCCGCGACAATGTCCCCCGTTGTTGCATCCCACACCCGAATCGTGCGATCTCGCGAGCCTGATGCGATCCGCTGCCCATCTGGAGAGAATACAACGGACTCGACTGGTCCGTCATGTGCTTGAATCGTCATCTCCAATGCCGGCCAATCAGATAGCTGTCCGCGTCTCAAAAACAATGTGTGTGGGAATAGGTGAAGGTGGTGCTTGACGATGTGGGAAGAGGATGGCGCAAAAGGGAGAGCAGATATATATATGTGCGGGACGCTTCTTGATATCGCCATCCCGAAATACCGCACAAAAGCAAATGCGTCATTCACTAATGCCAGCATATCCTCAACCTCTGATTGACATGATTGCTGCAATTGAACCCAATAGTTACTACACGTCGTATAATGTGACACGATGCACCTACCTTCCGCTGATCAGACCGCAACCATGTGTTCAGAGACGCCAGTGCTCGTGATCCAAGACCGATGCTGTTCTTGATGCTAAGCACTTCTAGCCAAAAAAGGAATCTTGTCTCGAATAGCGATCGAAGTTTTGGAAACAGGTCCTGTTCAATACCAAGACGTTCTAAATGGTCGCCCCAGAAGATGCACGCATACGATAGAGCAGGTGGAATATATTTGGCAGTTCGAGATCCGAGATCTGGCACGTCCCTATTAGCAAGGTATGACGATTCGAGTTTGCAAAGGTTGAATTTGAGGTCATTGAGCATTAATCCAAGGCAGGAATGTGCCAACCGACGGTGAGACCTGCCAAGGTCGATGTGAAACACCCCACTCTTCTCATCCGCCAGGAAGTCACGAAATGAGGTGTGGAGAGGGACAATCGGGAGGGTGTCGTCGGATGAGGTCACGTTACTGAGCAGTGAGCCAAGGTGACCGAGCATCTCAACAACGCAATCGGAATCCTCGGGATCAGGATCCTCCGGGTCATCCTTGGGTGCATGCAGTTGCAGAATAGTCAAAGAACGGATCGAAAGCGGCACCATCGCAGCGAAAAGCTGTCCCATCACAGACCGAAATAGAGTCTGTGCTGCAAGCGGCTTGAAGTATCCTTCTAAAACTTCTCTGTACAGCTGGTCCAACGGATCCTGTCCATCCCGACCTCGTGAGTGTCCCAACAGACGCTGTATGACCTGTTTCCTGCTAAACCCAAAGCTAGGAGGTGGCTTATTTATCAACCCGCATGCAACGGCAGCCCACTGAAACGAGCCTTCCGCCGCCTCTGCCAGTTTGGCTCCATGTCGTTTGAACAAGCCCAAGGGGAGTTCGCTCTCGAGATACAGGTGAATATCTTGCTCCGTCTTAACAGCTAGTTTTGGATCGTCCATGTAGATGGTGCGCACGGACAGCGCGTTACCAAATACATGTTCGATTCCATTGTCCAGCCTCGAGGTGATGAAGATGCGAAAGTTTGATGGGAACTCGAACAGATGTTGGGCAATAAATTTGTGTAATCCGCTTTGGTGAATCACATCACCGCTCTCATCCAACGCATCGATAACGATGAGAATTGGATCCCCAAGCTGAACGTGCTTGACAGGTTCGAGCAGGAGGCGTTCGAAAAGGGTACGATAGTGTCGAGTACTACAAAGAGATGGATCATTCTTCAGCACCCTCCCGAGGGCGAGTTTGAACAGAGGATAGCAATTGGAGAGATCGCGAGCAAGTGTCGTGAACAACTGGTGAGCCTCGTCTTTGGAGCCCTCCTTCCGTAGAAAAGCGAAGTAAGAGCCGAGATGCTTGTTTTCTAACCGACGGGCGACTTCATGGGCAATCGAAGACTTTCCTGTGCCGGCCTGGCCGAGGAGCACGAGCCCACGTTGAGATTCTCGATCCTCGACCCAGTTGATGATATGGTCCAAGAAATCTTCTCGTGTGCCCGGAAGACAGCGCCTGTCATCGCCAAATCGCCAGCCTCCTTTATAAGGCAATTCTCTTATTTTTGCGTCGAGTTCTTTGTCTCCTCATCAGATTGACCATTCGACAATCCATACCATAAGGAGTACGCACCATGTTCCAGCACAACACCCCCTGCGATAACAGTAGTACCCGCGAGAAAATTATCTCGCAGTCGAGCAAGGTTCGTGCGGTACTCATCAATCTTACCGTCCACTTGGCAGACGATATTCTTCAAAGTCCGCTTTCCTAAATCAAATCTTTATTATGATGAATGACCACAGAGAGGCAAAGACGACGTACCGACATTCACGTCCTCCGCATACGATATAATAAATTTAGCACATTCCGAGACACACTCCAGCATCTCATCCAAGATTTTCGGTTGCGTAGACTCCGGGTCCATGTTCCTCAAAAGGTCCGCCTTCTTCGCAAAGTCAAACGCATCCATTATTGCTTGAAGTAGTGTTCTGACGTTGTCGTCACGCTTCAGCTGGAGTAGCAAAGTCTGACGGCAGGTGAAAGAAAAAAATGAACTATGTATATCCACCGACAGAGCACGGAGACGAACCTCGGGAATCTTTGAGAGCAATTTCCATGCTAACTTTGCGTGGGGGAACAACTGAACAGCAGTTTAGCAAGGAATACGGAAAACCCATCATGGTGTTAGTCATACCTCAGCGATCGGGTCGACAGTGTCAATCACTTGCTTCAAAACATCAATGGCTGTCTTCCACGCTTTTATGGTATCCATGGCTTCCATTGCTTCTTCAGCACGATAAAGAGTACGTGGCATCTCCGACTGGCTGACAACAGCTGGCCTCACAGGAGTATCGCCCTCAGTGGGAAGGTCAAGCGTCTAGGATAAAGGAGATAGAGAGGCGGCAACTGTCATGGGTTGCCTGGTTTCATGATTTATTTGGATAGAAGGACGTACAGCATCTCCTTCAGCAGCAGACTCTGTTGTCACATGATTCGATGTAATGGCTGCTGTAGTCAGAGACTCGGTGATTGTCAAAAGTATATTCGGCTTCATTGAGTGTCTACCATGTCCATCATCAGCGCTAAAAACTACATCAAGTTCTATATGTAGGACGCTCAGCAAGATGCATGAGTAAGGATCCGAAGAAATGAACGAACCGCGTCGGGCTTCACAGGCTATCTCCTGCTGCCCGAGAAGCATGTCTTTTCGCACAGTTCTCTTTGCATAAAGAGATACAGTAATATGAGAGAGCGATTGTACGACACTGTACGGGAGTCAGTTGGGTATTGAAACGGATATACGACATTTCTCACAATGTGTCGACTTTCTCGTTCCATTCGACGTGCTGATCAACACTTTGCATCGATCGGGTCTTCCATGTCTTCTCCCCGCTGGTCACTGTAACGTAAAACCGTCTCCCTTTCCCCGGGAGGGATTTCAGAGCAGGAAGATTGTGCGCCCTGAGGACTGACAGGAAAAGTTCAGTACTTATCGGTGCAGCATCACGAAAAATATATACCGGTGACTTCGAGCTGAAGCACGCTCGGTTGTGTCTTGCTGACTTGATCGCTGATCAAAGGCAGAGTTGTCTGAGTAAATATCGAGATGAATGGAAGTGAGTGATGTACCCGATTCGGGATGTCTGAGGATCTGGGCTGCAGTAATGGTTAACATCCGGGGACATCAGGTGTGAGAGACTTTGACATACGAATTTGGTTGAGCGAATGACATCGTAGAACGAAGTGAGAAGTTGAGATTGAAATGACCACTGGCCTGTACTCGTTAGAGCGCTTCGTCGTTTGGAACAAATAAAACAAAAGTCAGAAAAAAGGCGCTGGTGATCCCTTGTTGAGTTTGTGCAGCTCGAAGTTAGTTCACTAGGGGATCCAACTAGAAATGCCAATTGTTTGCTGAAGCTCGTCCTGGGAAAAGTGTTATGTTGGGTGAGATTGATCTTATCTTTTCGCACTTTTTTTGAAAGCGCTAGCGCTTATTCTCAAGTACCTCAGGTTACTTACTACAGTATATGCGATCAGCCCTACCTAATTAAGCTGAAGTCGACTCAGGTACCGTAGTAGCAGTAGGAGTAGGAGCCAACAGAATCAAGTCATGTAACCTTTTTCGCGTGTTAGAGTCATGTGCATCCTCACCCTCGCACACTGGCGCAACGTAAAAGATCTGCGACGTCGCTGGGATGCACGCGAAGTTGAACGGAATCTTATAGTTGATGAGCACAGATGAATCGTGGTATATACAAGCAGCGGATGGTATATAGCAAGGAAAAGAATGAACAAGAGATATGAATGCAATCGATGAATATGGTGAACGCAACTCTCGGAGTTATCCACGGAATTACTGATGAGGTTTAGTCTTGATTACATTGAATTGGCTTCATGAGTTAGCTATATGGGTACTGATGTAAAGCCTTGCGGCATGTACTGTAGCAGTGGTGAAAAGGAAAGCAATGGTTCCTATCTTAGTTTAGTCACATCGGCAAAATGAACAAAGCCCAACATCCATCAGCAATTGTCCATGTTGCTTAATGGTGCTTAGAGGTCTTAATGGTCTTAATTTTACCTTTTTTGCTTAATTTTGCTTGATGAAAATTTTGTTTAAGCACAATTAAGCAACTTAAGCAGGCTCAACATGCTCAGCACAATTAAGACTGGGATTAAGCATGCTCAGTATGCTCAGCACAATCAAGACTGACATTAAGCACACTCAACGTATTTAAGCAACTAATGAAATGTTAAGGGGCTTTTAATCACACTAAGCAAACAAACATAATTTACATAATCTAACCAAATCCGAAATTTTTGAAACTTATGAAAATTTTGCTAAGTCGTTTGTTTATTCTTGTTGGCACAATGTTGAGTTTCGTGCCTTATCATTTTCAACACTCCTTCTCACTGTTGCCTTTGTCTTCTTCACGTTGTCGGCCTCCGTGTTGTTGTGTCCGCGCCGCCGCTTCTGTGTCATCACCTCTCAGTGTCGCCCCTTCTGTCACCACCATTACCGGCCCCTGGCGCCGCCGCTTGTCTCAACGTCCCGCTGCCACCGCTGTCGCAGCCCTTTGCCGCTGCTGCCATTGTTGGTAAGGCATGGTCCTGGGTCTGTCGCATTTTTTGCTTTTGACTTCTCATACTGACATTTCCTCCTTCCTCCTCTGTGCATCATCACTTGCTCACCCTGTACCTCCTCCCGAGTCCCGACACGATGAAGGCGTTTCGTGACTTTGTCAAGGGGTTCAAACCCAAATACCGTATCGTGCACGACCGCTCGCTCGGTTTGCCGACCGCGTCCCCCGCCGTGGTCGAGGTGCTGTTTTATGAGGGCTATCTGAGAAGGATGCGAATCACCGGAGAGGTGAATCTGAACCTCGATTGTCCGGCAGAGTTCGTCGTGAGCGTGCCGAATCCTTCTCCCGTCTAGCCCCATCACGCGTAGTCTTGGCAGCCTGACTCCTGGACTAGAACCCTTGTTGCACTGCGGGTCGCGCATCGCGGGCAAACAGATCGAGCGTGCATGGCTTTCTCCTCCTTTCGGAGTGCTCGCTCCCCCCAGCTAACCCGAGTCCCGTTTTATAGTTCGCTCCCCCCGGCGTCCGGATTCACAACGACGCGCACCGAGGCGCTGCAAGTAAAGGTCGCCGAAAATGGCGTCAAACCGGGCGACCCTTGTAAGCGAATTTGCGGATCCCAATGCGTTTCCCATGCTACTCGCTGAGTCAGAAGTTGCCAACGCGCAAAACAAACTCGTCTGTATCAAAAGTCTTGTCATCCGAGCCACCCCCGTCATCCCCGACATGAACACTGCCTTTTTCCGCTGCCTCACCTACAACCACACCATGCAAGTCGGGATCGACCGCGGTAAGATCGATGAGCCAGCGGCCTGCCCTCGCGACGTCTGTGCCTCGGTCGGCACCATGTCGCTCGTGCACAACCGCTGCGAGTTTGCGGACAGACAGGTGATCCGACTGCAAGAGACGCCCGACGCGGTGCTGGATGGTCAGACGCCACACACGGTCTCGCTCAGCGCGTACGATGAACTGGTGGACGTGAGCTAGCCGGGCGACCGTCTCGTTGTCACGGGTATATTCTGCAGTGTGCTGGTGCGCGTGAATCCACGTCGTCGGACGATCAAGAGCCTGTTCAAGACTTTTCTCGACATGGTGCATGTCAAACTTGGCAGAGACGACTCGAGACTCGCATTCGACAAGTCCACGCGTCCCCCCTCCTTCCCGTGCATTATAGGGAATGCTCTGTATTTCTCCTCAGTGGCCGCCATTCCTTTCCCCCATTGTCCCGACCTCATATCGCCCCCCGCGGGGTCCCAAAGGGGATGTGTGCACATGTTGGGCATTGTGCCAGAGTTGGATATTGCACCAACTCAAGGAGTGATGTGGTGGCCCATTGTTATTGCAGCTCCAGTAATTGTAATGTTCTAGTGTAGTTATCTCTTGAATATACTATGTTGTGCCCAAAAGTTTATGTGACTGAAAATGTTCTGAAAGTCATTTGGCACTGTTTGAATTGTGCATAAGTTGTGCTTAAAGTTCACTTAGATCAAGCAGCTTGTGCTTAATTAAGCACAATTAAGCAGAATGGTGCTTAATTAAGCACCGGGGTGGCGTTAACCTGCTTAATCGTTTTGTGCTTAATTTGTGCTTAACGTGCTTAATAAGCACGTTAAGCACACATTAAGCAACATGGACAATTGCTGATGCATCTACCCCATTTGTTGTGTAAGGTTAGGGTTTTGGTACAGTACAGTACAAGGTCCTCTGAATGGGGCAAGTTACCCGTACAGGCGTCAAACTGGTATGCCACAGGCACAGGTCGCTAAACGTCAATTCAGTTTCTACTGTATGCGGATTTGTCTTCGAGTCACATGCTGTGATTAGACGCCGTGTCCCTCTCTCTTTTTCTCCGATGGAGTACGACATTTTCCGCGACGAACTCGCTTTAAAGTATCCTGCTTATGGCCACGCTCTATGGGTACCAAGTCCCGGGGGCCTTTATCTCTCTGTACAAGTGGGCGATGTCGGTTTCATTCGCGAAGGCAAATTTATCTGTCTATTCAATGTTCTGCTCCCTCGAGACGATCCATCCCATGAGAACTTTGGTGTTCCAGAATACCATAAACCGTTACAGCTCAAGATTTCAAAACACATTTTTCCGAGCAAACTCAGTCCCAATAACTTTCGCTCCAAGGGAGTCACGCTTCTGTCTGATCAAGATGGATTAAACTTGAACGACATAGGGTAACCAAAGCAACCACCCTTCCATGTACAAGTCTTCTTATCACTAACTCTTCACCAGGCCAGAACCTGCGCAAACAGTATTCTCATGCTCTAGGAGGCAAGGCGCAATCTTATCCCTTCCCGTGCCAGCCCAGCGTGAAGACACAGTCTCCCGTGGAGATTTCGCTAAATGCATAACCAAACACATTGATGTCTGGTTTGCGTTCGCTCGGGACCTTGGCTTGGGAGTGACACGCATGGAGGATATCATTCTCGTCACCGGACGTGATCTTGCAAGATCCTGGACCAATGTTGTATTCTCTGAGAATCAGGGAGGAGAACAGGTGTCGTTTGGTGTTCAGGTTACTGGTACTTCCGATGTACAGTGGCAGGTCTCTCTTGAAGATGCCCGAGGGGCAGCGGTCAATAATGGTCCAAGTGGCAAGGTGCGCTTTCCCCCATCCACTGTCTCGAAATGCTGAAACCTTAACTTGGATCGATATGCTCACATTAGAGTCTGCCAGAGGATCAATGTATATTCGTCAGGGGGTTCCGCGTCACCCGATTTCTCAGGATATTGCCAAGGCTTCGGGGGGCAGCGGAGCCAACTTGGGACCTAGAGCAGGATGGACCAGAATCTGATCATGATAAGCGAGTCATAAGTACCCCGTCCGAAACCGACGTGAGAAGTCCATTTAACGTCCCCAATATTTATTTGACATCTCAAAGTACCAGGATCCCCTCCGCACGCTCCTAAATTATCTTGATCAAGCGAGTATCATTTGAGCTGACCAAATGGAAGTCCAAGTCTAACAAATGTCATACAGCATGCGCCCGAGTGCGACATGGCCCTCGTTCACGACGACGACCTTAGATACATTGATGTTGCTGTGTGTTTATTTCCTCAGTTGATTGTGACATCCGCCTTACCTCTTTCAGTCCCTAGAAAATCTTCGCCCAAATGGAGTTTTAGGCAACCTGCAGAATTCCAAGCCGGAGATCTCGTCAAGTCGGTGCGGTAGGTATACGCATGAGCTATCATGATGAAGGCATTTTAAATACGCACAGGTGTCGTTCCCGCCAGCCAGAATGGTTCAGAAGCTGGGATATCATTTGCTAAAGTAGCGATGTTATCTCACTATGTATTTGAGCCACCATCCGACAAAGATAGCAGTGGTAGCTTAGCGAGAGCAACCTCGGTATGGAGATTACCTTTTATTCCCGTTCTGTCAGTGCTCGGTGATTCTCATGACATTGTTCAGGTGACTTTGCACAGTGAAATGGCGCCAAGAACTGATTCCACATCAGACCATTCAGGTAACAGGAGGTAAATCGACCATTTTGTTCAAGTTGACTCATTCATCGTCTGATATTCTCGGTCGCTAGTCTCAGTGCCTACGCTAGATTTATCACCGGACAGTATACAAGAACCAAGGGTCGTGATGGCCTTGGGCTATCATCAACTAGCCAACCTGCCTCTGAGAACCGATCCTCACGGAATCAACAACCTGTTCTACCAGCCTTCAGAAGAATACTGAATCAATTCCTATCACGATCCGCTCCTACATTGCCTCCCGCACCACCCTCGTCGATCCCCGCGCCCTCCGTGGCACACCCCATGGCACTACTACCCGGTGCGCCCACTAGCCCTTCGTTACCACCAACGTTACCGCCGGTAGACAATGCCTCGATCCCCCCGTATTCCATCGACACAATCCCTACATCAGCAAAATAAAAAGTTGCTAGAGCGACCTAGAGAAGCCCGTCTAGGCACTCTAGCACTCTAGTTTTCATGCTAGACCTAGGATACTTGTATAGCTCTAGTCAGCAAAACTAGACCTAGGTGACTCTAATTTCTCGTCTAGATCTAGTTTCTCGTCTAGACCTAGTTTCTCATCTAGTTCTAGTTTCTTGACCATTTCTAGTTTCTCTCAACTATTTCTAGTTTCTCGACAGTTTCTAGTTTCGCGATGTTTTCTAGTTTCACAACATTTTCTAGTTTCGCGATGTTTTCTAGTTTCTCGGCTACTGTCTTACTTTCTCGCTTAGATCATATACGTGACACACAGGATCGTCCTATTCAAGAACTGTATCTAGATTCTAATCAAGATTCAAATTGTAGCCGCTAATAGACGAGTAATTCAAATTGTTCTACTAGTACGGTCCATATTCCAAATTTCCGAGCCATTGCCTGACGCTGTTGAAGCGGCTGAGGCTGAACGTGAGGGGGATCTGATTAAAAGAGTGTTTGAGTACAGAATCACACAAGAAAAGAAGACATACCAATCCAGTTCGATGCAAGAGCGAGGATCAGCCACGCGTTTGCTACTATTGTCTTCGTCGAGAGCCCCCTTTCCTCTCAGCTCGACAGCCGGGATGAAGCTATACACGTAGAGAGTGACTATGTCCCACTGACCTCTGGTGAGCCTTTCAGTGCTCTCAACCCATTTGCGGGTCTTCCCCCCCCACAGATTGTCGGTGAAGCCAGGCAAGGGATGACTTGTACCCTTTCCACTGGTTCCTCGGCTTGCCAGGGGATTGCTTGGTGACGTTGGTGATTTGGCGTCGTCCTGGCCAGTCATGAACGCGGTGAAACCACGCTCAACCTGCGGCTTTGGATCAGTACTAGTGAAATCAAAAAAGAAGTGTTGTTACTGCTGCAGTCGCAAGTGCAAGTGCTCCAAAGTGCATAGGGGGTTCTTCTAGTTCCTGTAACTTCAGTTGTAACCTCCGAATGTGTGTGGCATAAACCTTGGCGACCAGATCGGAGCAAAATGCGCCGCGTGCGCTCTGCAGGCTATGTCAGATACTGTACCACGCATTTTTGAGACTTACCTTTGCATCTGGGTCTCTATAAACGAATCTGAGGTTTTTCAATGCTGTCTCGGCATACCCTGCGCAAGACTCTGCATCCCCAAACCTGACCGGGTCCTCGAGCCATATGTCCGCGACGGCGCGGTACCCACTTTTCCCCATGTCGCTGCGCCAATTGTTAAGTGTGGTCTCGACCTAGAAACAGTTAGTCCCATGCCCCCACTGTCTAATTGAATCATAGAACGTACCACAGCCAAGACGACACCTAGTTCCATATCGTTGAGGGCCACATCCGGGAATACGGAGATCCAGATGTCCTCCGCTGGTTCTTGGATCATATTGTTTATGCCGAATGGGTCAGTTTGCGTGCCAGCCCAGGTCAACAGAGCAGGGATAAATATCTTGCGCCACTTCTCCATGTTTTTGCTGGAATCAGCTGGAGGGAAAGGTAGGTCAGACATCGTGGGCCTTGTCCTTCTCAAACGCTTCGACGCTTCAAGCCTGCCATCGCTCTCTGCGGAACTTGTATCTCTAGCGAGTACAATCCCCATCTATTTCAGTGATTATCAAACCAAATCTACGCGTTTGAATCTGGACATTACCTGTGCTGTGGCACGCGCTCCAACGTTGCCACTGAGCGCAGCACCACTTTGAGCTGCTCTAGAAGCTTGATCCGGTCGAGATCTGCGAGGCTCGAGTACACCCTCAGGCTCTTCATTGTAAAAATCGCTTGTCACTGCAGTAGAACCTGAGATATCCAGCTCAAGATCCGGGGTTGCAGCTTGGCTATCACGACGTTCGGGCGTGTCAGTGGGTCGCGTCCGGGTTTGACTCAGCTGCGGTGCTAAATGGTTCAAATGGAACTATAAGCCATTGACTTGGAGAGAGCCCAGAGTGAGAATTACCTGGGTTCGTATTTACCCTCTGTTTCCAATCACATAGCAAGCCACTTGGCGCTACTAGTACCTTTGTGCGCTTGAATTGATCACTGGCACCGTGACTAGTAATCTGGTGGTGAGCCTCATGCTGGTTTAGGTGATGTCTATGACTTACCCGAACTGTGGCCCGAGTTTTCGTTTGACAGGGTTCCGTGGCTGAGTTGGCGGTGGAGGTGAGGGCGTTCGAGTCCCAGCCAGTGAACTTGGTTCATCCCTCCTCATCCAAATTGCCATCAGCTGGTGGGTTCGAGCTCAGGGACAGAGGTGTTTTCACTTACTCAGATATCCGTCTGTATATGGCGCGGGGCTTCGGCCGAGGTGACTGGTGGGCGTTAACTGTTCCGGCTCGGAGGTTTGCCTAAACCGTGATGGTCCAATCAGTGAAGTGACCTAAAAGTACACGAGGGGGACACAAGGGGAACAAACCTTATCCTTGTTTTTGTTCCCATCATCAACGTCTTCCCTATCGTCTTTGCCTTGGCTGGCCGTGGCGTTTTTATCCTCGCTGCTCCACACTTCGATTATTGATTCCTCGGCATCTGTGAAAGATGCTGGCGACACAGTCGATATCTCGTCACCATATACCACAAAACTCGCATTTTGTCTAGAGTCAAGGCTGCTACTTATACTATTCCCAATGTCAGTGAAATCAGCTACATTTAAGGTGAGTCGTGTCACATACTCATATTGTTCATCGATAGTCTCGAGCTCATTTAGCTGAGCCGCATAGGCGACTTCCGACGTGAATTTCTGCGCCGTTTGTCCATGACTTGGACGCAAGTCTGGCCTAGCTGAGTGCCTTTGTTTCACCCTGGAGTCTCGTTCAACTATGTCTTCGAGTTCCGCAACGCGCCTGACGTTGGCATGGTGGGTAGCAGCTGCATTCTCAGCAGCAGCAGCCGCCTCTGCCTTTTCCAACATCTTGTCTTCCGCAACCTGCTGAGTGGTACGACGTTTTTTCTGGAGCTCAAGAACAACACGTCCGGGGTGCGTCTGTGCGTTTTTTTTCCGTGTAACGATTGGCATAATTTTCGAGAGAGTAGGAGTATGGTGAGCGTTTGTCAGGTAAGTATTTCTGTACACACCACCGAAGTTTGAACTATTTAGAGACTCTATTGCACAGTCTTCTCCAAGGTCGCCGCTACTTGCATCAAGTTAGTCCCAACGGCATTTGCTGAGATACCCGAGTCCAAGTCATGCTTGCATGTCTGACTCTGACTCGTCACTTTCCTCTCTGACATTTCCTGCGGCCTGAGCCTCTTTCACTTTCCTTTCTGACATTCCCTGCAGCCTGAGCCTCTGTTTGTCCATCTCATTGCCCATGTCCGAGTCACTCTTGTTCCCATCTTGTGCACAGTGCACTTACAGACGCATCCACCCCGTATACCAGTTCTTTGATCGCCGTTTACTAGCACCTGTCTTGATCGGTGGATGTATATCCCAGGCCATACTGTGCCCCTTGTTGCGCCCCAGCCATCTGGCGTGTACCTTTATCTGGCTCTTATTTCATCAGTTCGCTCCGTCCTTGGCTGTCTTGTCATTCACTAGCCGCTGGTGTGTACCTGTTCACGTCGTTGCTTTTCATTTCCCATCGGTGCGTGCCTATCGCGGTTTTTTCTATTCATTTGCCAACAGTGACTCTGGTTTTTTTTAAATTCGTCAACCACCAGTCTCCAATGCCTTCATTCATTATCCAGCAGTTTGCTCCTTACCTTCTCTGGCTGTTATTCACTTGCCGTACCTGTTCACTTCTTTTCTATTCATTTGTCAACGGTGCGTACCTTTCTCCGGTTGCCTTGCCATTCGTTCGATTCTTCTCACATTCATTTCTTGTGCATTTGTCTTTTTCGGGTCTGTACCCGTCAACCTCCAACCCTTCCAACTTATTCCAAGTTTTCGCAGCCAACTCAGAGTACCTTCTGACAAATGTACAGAGGTCCCTCGCTTCACTACTTGTCATTCTTCAAACTCACCATGTCATTGTCAGAAAGGCTCCCTTGTTTGTATCCCAGGTGTCCCCTCACCTTCAAGAGTCGACATGGTCGTACATATCACATCCGCAACGCCCATGTAAACTCCAACGCCCAATCCGAGTTGAACCTAGGACCAGATTTACCCGAGCCCCTCACACAACAGCCAAAACAACATCGCGGCCAACGGATTGAACATCCCTATCTAACCGGTAAGTCTTTGTTCAATTGCATATCCAAGTCTATATGTACATATACTGACGTTCCCTCAACAAGGCCTTCCCTGTGATGCCAATGGGAAATTCCTTCCATCTGGCGCTCAGCCAACACCACGAGCGAACGCGACACCGGACAACTGGAGCCCCTTTGAGAGTGAGGTCCAGTTCCTCGTAGCAGATCTCTTGTACCGCCGCGTTGAGATGTCCGCTTCTAACATTGACACGTTAATGGAGTTGTGGGAGACATCTCTGGGTATTTTCGGGGCATCTGCGCCATTTCAGTCCCACCGGCATATGCATGCGGTTATCGATTCAGCATCTCTTGGCGATGCCCCATGGCGGTGCCTCGTGACTGGATTCTCGGAGGATGTCTCTAGGAACGCTCCTACCTGGAAACAGATGGCCTACGAAGTTTGGTATCGTGATCCTGACGAAGTGGTACGCCTTACGCTAGACAACCCCGATTTCAGTGGACAATTTGATGTATGCCCATACATCGAGCTAGACGTGAATGACAAGCGTCGTTGGGCCAATGTCATGTCGGCAAACATTGCTTGGAATCATTGTGTAAGTACTTGTTTTTGCATTTGTTACTCGTACAATATACTGATACATCTTTGCTTCATAAAGGATGCCATTGCTGTTTCCCACACAGATACACATGGGGCAATGTACTGTCCCATCATTTTGGGCAGCGACAAGACTACTGTCTCGGTCGCCACAGGGCATGTGGAGTATCACCCAATGTACCTGTCCATCGGGAACTTACACAATAGCGTGAGAAGTGCTCACCGCAATGCTGTAATACCAATAGCGTTCCTAGCTATCCCAAAGGGTGAGTCATCGTCACGGCAATCACCCAATGATTAATATATGAACAATATGATCCAGGTGACCGTAGATACGATGACGACCCCGAGTTTCGCAAGTTCAAACGGCAGTTGTTCCACGCGTCAATATCAGCAATCCTCCAGACACTTCGACCTGGGATGACAAGTCCGGTCATCCGGCGATGCCCAGATGGCCATTACCGGCGGGTCATCTATGACCTTGTGGCCTTCATTGCCGACTACCCAGAGCAAGTTATGTTAACAGGTATTGTACAGGGCTGGTGCCCCAAGTAAGTAACTTAGTTTGGCTTGGCAGATTAACACTGATCGTACATCAGGTGTGCAGCGTCACCAAAGGACTTGAACACAGCTTCAAGACCACGAACAACGGCACTAACAGATCAACTCGTTCGGCTTCTTGATTCGAAGACGCTTTGGGACCGGTATGGAATCGATGACGATATCATCGTAAGTCCAACAGTCCCACCATCTATTTGTTACTAACAGATATTATAGCCTTTTACTGCAGACTTTCCGCGTGCCGATATTCACGAAATGATCTCGCCCGATTTATTACATCAAGTCATTAAAGGGGCATTCAAGGACCACCTTGTGACATGGGTTTGTGACTACCTGGCACTCACGAATACTGAAAGTCAGGGAAATGCGATTCTTGATGATATCGATCGCCGGTGTGTCCCAAATTCTCGCTTTAGTATCAAGCTCACATTCTAAGGCAGAATTGCCGCCGTGCCACCATTCCCGGGCCTCCGCCGCTTCCCTCATGGTCGCCGCTTCAAACAATGGACGGGGGATGACTCAAAGGCATTGATGAAGGTACGTATTTACTTGTGATTATGCAATCTCTGTGACTTGTCATTGAGACAGGTTTATCTGCCCGCGATCGTTGGATATGTGCCAGACGACATGGTAATGTGCATTTCGGCTTTCCTTGACACATGCTACATCGCCCGCTGCCAAGATTTAGATGAGGACTCCTTGAAGAAATTCGACACATCATTTTCAAAGTATCTGCAACTGCGCGAAATCTTTCACATTACCGGTGTCCGACCAACTGGTTTCTCCCTTCCGCGTCAGCACGTGTTGACTCACTATCACTCCCTCATTCAAGATTTTGGTGCACCGGCTGGCCTCTGTTCATCTATCACCGAGTCTCGACATATCACTGCTGTCAAGAAACCATGGCGGCGTTCCAATCATTACAAAGCACTCGGACAAATGCTCAGAGTAAATGAACACCTCGACAAGCTCTCAGCAATGCGTTCTGACTTTGTTGCTCGTGGGATGATGCCAGCTGGTCATCGCCCTCCTGCGGGCACTTCATTCCTTCACTCTAATCTTGATGAACACCCACCTACAAATGGCAATCAGGATGAAAGCGATGACGAGGATGAGGGACCTGTAGATGACAGCGTGCTTGGCCATGTTGTCCTTGCGCGCTCGCGTAGTGAGTATTGCTCTTTGTTATCTATATCACGGCGTCTTGGGAACTAACCTTTTGCTCATACTAGTCATTGACTATCCGCGGAATTTTCAAGAGCTTGCGGCCCAGATAAATGAACCTGACCTCCTTATCCTGACACAAGGATTCCTCGCCGATCAGCTCCAGCTGAGTGGCGAGATTATGCCGCTAATCACATCAAAAGTAAGTGTGTTTCACTCCGCTACCGCAACATTCTTCGCTCCGAGCGATCCCAGTGGCATCCACGGCATGCGACGCGAGCGCATACGATCGACACCGTCATGGAGAGGACAGGGGCCAAGGCGCGACTGCACTTTTGTGACTGAGGACGATGAGAAGCCAGGTGTACGAGGACTTAACATTGCACGCGTTACACTCTTTTTTTCATTCCTATATTATGGTACAGAGTATCCATGTGCATTACTTGAGTGGTTCACAAGAGTAGGACTTGACCAAATGACTGGGATGTGGATAGTGCGTCCAGATTTCATCCGCACTGGCAACAGATGCAATAAATCAGTTGTTCATCTCGATGCGTTGTTGCGCACAGCTCATCTTATTCCCGTTTACGGTACGGAACGTTTACCATTAGAAATAGACGCCATAAACTCGCTTGACACGTTTAGGGCATATTATGTGAACAAATATATAGATCATCATGCACATGAGATCACTTTTTAATTTCACCTAGAATTACATACAAATACTAGATCTGATTTGTGCCTAGAAACACGATTAAATTGTAGGATGACCGAGAAGTGGCTAGCCGTGACTAGGCGTTACTAGCGCGAAAACATACCAAACTAGATCTAGTTCAAAAACTAGTCATGCCTAGAAATTCAATTATATTGTAGGATGACCTAGCCGTGGCTAGCCGTGACTAGGCGTTACTAGAACTGGCACCCTAGGTCCCTCTAGCAGCTCTAGTCACTTCTAGTCGCTCTAGCAATTTTACATTTTGCTGATGTAAGTTGCCCCGCACGCGGCGCATCTCAGACTCCATTTTGCCCACCCCGCCGCCCTCCCAGACATCTTCCCCACCCTTTTTTATGACTAACAAATTGCCACCTGGGCCCACCTCTTCCGACCCCGCACTGGGCCTCTAGTCGCCTCTCTCGTCGTCCCCTGCGTCTCCTTGTAAGTATGTTAAATAGATGTCGTACAATCTACTATTATCACAGCCCTGCTGGGAGACCACAATGGAGACCCGAGATGACCATGTCCATTCAGTCCTGTTACAGTCGTGGTACTGTATATTCCCTGTTGATGACGCAGAATTACGTTTGAACTATTTTTGAGTATCTCGCGAATTTTGTATCGCGTTGTCCATAGCGTCATCACGTCGGTAGCATGAGAATACGTACCAGATGTGTGACAGGCTTTGTCAAAGCCAGCTTCATCGAGTTCCTAGATAATAAGTCCTCTACGGTGCCAATTCTTTCCTTATTCGGACTTATGTGCCGACGGGGAGGTCACGTGCTGGGAGTACAAATCTGAATAAACTGTAGACTAGTGTAGAGAAAACGCTCTTGATCATGTCGATGGAGGAACTCAGCTGTGAAAGCAATGGCTCAGCGCCTCGAATTCACTCCTAAAGAGGTTACTCACGAGAGGTTACCGAAATGTCATCACCCCGACGCACACATAATGATCGTGGCTGGGGAGTCCTGGATGTGAGAACAAGTGTCCCTGGAAACGACTTGGACAGGCTGTTGGCTCTACGCCTCTTAAGTAAGCAGACTTGTGATGCTACTACTACTGTAGTATTTGGCTCCGCGGCTTCCAATCTCGGTTCTTCCTTCTCTTCTCTTGTCTACTCCTGATGGAGTACAACATTTTCCGCGATGAACTTGCGATGAGGTATCCGGCCCATGGCCATGCACTATGGGATCCAAGCCGTGATGGACTCGACTCCGCTGTACAAGTGGGCGATGTCGGTTTCGTTCGCGAAGGTAAATTTATCCGTCTATTCAACGTTCTGCTCCCTAGAGATCATCCATCCCATGAAAACTTCGGCGTTCCGGAACACCATGAGCCGTTGAAACTCAAGATGTCGAGGCATATATACCCGCGCAAACTCAGTCCCAATAACTTTTGCTCCAAGGCAGTCAAGCCTGATCGAGATGTATTCAGTGCTGCCGTGTGAGCGAAGTCCTACCTTTGCATGTACAGCCCTTCTTGTCACTAACCTCTTATCAGGCCAGAACCTGCACAAGTAACGTTTTCATGTTCGAAGAAGCAAGGCGCAATTTTATCTCTTCCCGTGCCCGCTCATCGTGAAGAGACGTTCGCTCGCGGGGCTTTCGCTAAATGCATAACCAAACGTATTGATATCTGGTTTGCATTCGCTCGGGACCTTGACTTGGGAGTAGCCCGCATGGAGGATATCATCCTTGTCACCGGACGTGATCTTGCAAGCTCCTGGACCAATGTTGTATTCTCCGAGAATCAAGGAGGCGAACAGGTGTCAATCGGTGTTCAGGTTACTGGCATTTCAAATGTACAATGGGAGGTCCCACTTGAAGATATTCGAGGAGTGGCGGTCAATTGTGGTCCGAGTGGAGAGGTACACGTCTCCCCTTGTCTTGTTCAATGATGAGGCTGGATTGATATGTTCACCATGATATTAGAATCTGCCAGAGGATCAGTGCATATTCGTCAGGGGATACCGTATCGCCCAATTTCTCGGAGTACTTCCAAGGCTTCGAGGAGCCGCTGAGCCGACTTGGGATCCAGATCGAGATGAAGCTGATTTTGACAAACAACTCATAAGTACCCCACCCGAAACCGACGTAAGACAGTCCATATAGCTTCCCTAACTTTCTTTTGATATTTCAAAGTATCAGGACCCCCTCCACACGCTGCTAGATTATCTAGCTACGGTGAGTGTTTGGGACTTGTGCTATCATGAATGCAAGTCCAAGTCTAACAAACGTCGTGCAGTACGCACCTGCCGACTGTAGCATGGCTCTTGTTCACGACGACGACCTTGGATATATTGACGTTGATGTGTGTTCAAGTTGTTCATCAGTTGATTGTGGCGTCCACCTCACTCTTTCAGTCCCTGGATAATCTCCAGCCAGATGCAGTATTAGGTAACCTACGGAATTCCAGACCAGAGATATGGTCGACTCAGTGTGGTATGTATTCAGCCCTAAACTTTCGTGATCTGCCATGGTGAAGGCATTTACATGCAGTTTCTCCTGAGGGCGGTTCAGAAGTTGAAATTTCAGTTGCTAAGGTAGCAGCATTCTCTCGCGATGTATTTGAGGCAATATCAGACGATCCTGACTCAGTTGACGCTTGGAGTGGTGTTGATGTGTCGGAAAGATCCCTGGCTCCTAATCCAATTGGATCATGGTAGGTTGTTTTCGTTCTCCTGTCGGCGCTGCATGATTGTGCTGACACTGTTCAGTCAACTTCGGACAGCAAATCAAAGTCAGGAACTGATGCTACATTAAGCCATTCATATTACGAAAGGTAAATTTACCATTTAGTTGGCCCATTTTTGTGTGT
Organism: Lactifluus volemus; assembly: GCA_022376515.1. NCBI lineage: Eukaryota > Fungi > Basidiomycota > Agaricomycetes > Russulales > Russulaceae > Lactifluus > Lactifluus volemus. Next base: position 24,573 of record WTXI01000150.1, read on the forward strand.
GACGTTCTTGGTGACTAGATTCGGAGTACCAGTCAACTTGAAGCGCCATGCAGTAGCCAAGAGTTATGGCGTCTCGCGGGTGTCGCTGGGTGACCAACCCGCCTTTAAGTCCTGGCCCCTTCGCAGACTTACACGAACCGCTTCGGGAGGGCCGATTCAATTTGACTCCAGATCACAATTCCCCCTTCTTATAAAAACCACGACCTCTCCGCCGTGTTCCTCCGCGTTTCTGTTCACCGCATCGTGCTTCTTGGCACACTTCCAAATGCACGCTACATTGCGATCTGCATTGCAATTCGTGTCGGACCCCACTCTTTACTACGCATCGACCGCCACGGTGCACTTCCTAATTGGACTCTTTCTTGGCCGAGACACGCAGCGGGCGTTTCCCATTTCGAATACCGACCTTCTTCCCCTCCCGTCGCGCCTTGCGTTTCTCTCCGTGGTGCTTCTCGTGTTACCCCTTGCCTTTCCCCTTGCCTTTCCCCTCGCACTTTCCCTCACGTTGTGCCAATTGTTGCATCTCACGTTGGCCCTTGCGTTGGCCATCGTGTCGCCAATTCGCTACTTTGCTGCCAGTGTGTTGAGACGTACATCCCCATCAAACCGACGGTCCGCTCTGCGTTCCTAAATCAGGGGGGAAGATATGGGTGATGAACATACATTCTGCTATGGTTGTTATTTTTGTTTTTTCCTCCCTTTTGTATAGCTCGTGAAATTGCGTACCATCGCGTTGTCCATACTAGTAGCGTCGTCGTCCTGACGGTAGCAACGGAATACATACAACAAGCCCAGCTGGATGGCGCGTGCACTCGGGCTGCAACGAGGATCTAGGTTTCCCGTCTGAATCGGAGGAATAATTTGGGAAGACAAAAGGTCGAAAATCGTCTAGAAAATAGAAAAGAGTAATAGCCGCGGCACGATTCGACCCAATAAAACCAACGGCCCGGCCGCAACGGACTTGGGTTCCGTGAGTGTCCCGCGCGTCCTAGTAACTCTTCTTTTCTTCCCAAGACACAGTTATTTTAATAATAAAATTCATTCTTCGTAAACATAAAATCGAAAAAAAATAATTTGTCCATGGATTTTGATCGCTATAAGATCAAGGACACAGAAAAAAAAGGTGACGATGCTGGATTGAGTCAGGGGTTGGACAAAGTTGTAGCTGGCAAGCACGTTGGCCTCTTTATCAACACTTCTTATGTTCCTTTTTCTTTCGTTTTTTCTTCTGTTTTTTTTCAAGACAATAACCGACAGACTCGATCGCAAGCTCGACGATCAACATCCTCGTACACACGTGACTAGATCTGATCAGCACAAGGATCCTCTGAATGGAGCAACTTACTTTGTACAGGCATCAAATTGGTATGCCACAGATCGCTAAAGGTCAAGTCAGTACATATGCCCATTTGGTTTCGAGTCACATACCATGTTCAGACGCTGTGTGCCTGATCACTTCAATTTACCCCTCCGATGGAGTACAACATTTTCCGCAACAAACTCGCTCTAAAGCACCCTGCTTATGGCCACGCTCTATGGGTACCAAGTCCCGGGGGCCTTTATCTCTCTGTACAAGTGGGCGATGTCGGTTTCATTCGCGAAGGCAAATTCATCCGTCTATTCAATGTTTTTTTTTTTTTTTTTTTTTTTTTTTATATGACTTTTCTATTAACTAGACGGATTTCCGGGGAGCGCCCGCTATACCGTGTCAAAGTCCTAACAGAACTACTACCTAAGACTAATCACTTGTCACGTAAAGTGTCCATCAGCCCGCGGCGCGTCTGGCGTTTCTTCGCAGTGTTCAGCCGCTCCGAACGCCTGTCCGCGGTACTCTCGTAGGGCTGGTCAGAAGCAAGCTCTCCGGCCATCGTGTGTACAGGGGGGCGACTAAGAGCCGCTCCTATAGCACTGGAGGGGGCTTCAGGCGCTTTAGGGGCAGCCTTCGGCTTCTTCTTTTTCGGGGGCGCTTTAGGCTTCGACGTCTTCGCAGCTTGCAGAGCCGTAGTGGCTGAGGGAGTGAGGGGGGCAGAGGGTGCGGTAGTGGTGTTGGGGGTCGGCTTGTTCGGTTTGGGGGGGGCTTCAGCTTTACCTTTGCCCTTCCCCTCCCCACCTTTCCCGCTCGCCTCTTTGGATAAAGGGCATCGGTGTCTCTTCGCGGCTTTGCGGGAGGCGAACTTGCGTCCGCACTGCTGGCATTGCCGTTGTGGTCTGCCTTCGGCTGCTTCCTCCGCGGCCTTCCGGCGTTCGCGCCTCAATGCGCGATTCCTTTTCCGTGCAAGACGCTTCTTCTCCTTTTGGGCACGGGTTTGATGCCGTTGGCCTTTGGTGAGATCGAAGAAGGCCGTCGGGCCATCCCCGTTGAGAAGCTCTAAGATAAACCCAAACATCACCTGTTTCACCTTTTTGATGGGGCGAGGCACAAGCGCAACAGCGCACTTGACCAGGTGAGCGTGGAACTGGGGAGTAAACTTGACCCAGGAAATTTTTCCGTCCTCGGCCTTTTGAGCCAAGAGGGCGTTCGCCTTGAGGTGGTCCACGGAGAGGAACCAACGACGACGGAAGATATTGTAGATGTCGAAAATGGAGAGTTCTGCATCCACAGAAAGTGCCTTCTTCTTAGCAAGCCGCTTGCCCGGGGGAAAGTAGCAAGCAGAGGGAAGGGGCTCGGCCCCGCCGTCCAAAGTATCCATGGCGGGCGTTGAAGTGGGCTGAGAAATGGGAGTCCCAGTAAAAACCCGGGGAGGGTAAAATTCGTGGGAATTGGAAGGGCCAGACTCATCCTGCTGACTGGAAGGGGCCAGGGGAGGGGCCTCGGAGGGAGAGGGAGGGGGAACACTGACCGCCGCCAACAACCGAGCCAACCGGTTTGTTGCTTCCGAGGGGGTTGCAGGAGCCGGGGCAGGGCGGGGGGGGGGGCAGGGAGGGAGGGAAAGTTGCTGACGTGGCCGCTAGCAGGGCCGCCTTGAGGGCAGCCTCCGCTGCAGCATCGTCCCCAATGGGCACGTTCGCCAGGACCGCGCGAGCGGTCTCCAGAGCTTCCCGGGCACCTGGAACACCGGACTCGGCGTCTGTGTGAGCTTGTTGATAGTCGACTTTGCAGAGGACGGGGGGGTAAGGCATCGTGGGAAAAATCTACGATGATGGTGGTAAGAGACCAAGAAGGAATGACTATTCAATGTTCTGCTCCCTCGAGATCACCCATCCCACAAGAACTTTGGTGTTCCAGAATACCATAAACCGTTAAAGCTTAAGATTTCACAGCACATTTTCCCGAACAAACTCAGTCCCAATAACTTTCGCTCCAAGGGAGTCATACTTCTGTCTGGTCAAGATGGAATAAACGCCATAGGGTAACCAAAGCAACCGCCCTTCCATGTACAGGTTTTCTTGTCACTAACTCTTCACCAGGCCAGAATCTGCGCAAACCGTATTCTCATGCTCTAGGAGGCAAGGCGCAATCTTATCCCTTCCCGTGCCAGCCCAGCGTGAAGACACAGTCGCCCGTGGAGATTTCGCTAAATGCATAATCAAACACATTGACGTCTGGTTTGCATTCGCTCGGGACCTTGGCTTGGGGGTAACCCGCATGGAGGATATCATCCTCGTCACCGGACGTGATCTTGCAAGATCCTGGACCAATGTTGTATTCTCTGAGAATCAGGGAAGAGATGAGGTGTCATTTGGTGTTCAGGTTACTGGTACTTCCGATGTACAGTGGCAGGTCTCGCTTGAAGATGTTCGAGGGGTGGCGGTCAATAATGGTCCGAGTGGCAAGGTTCGCTTTCTTGCATGATGTACTGTCCCGACTCCCGAGATGCTGAAACGTTAACTTGGACTGATATGCTCATATTAGAGTCTGCCAGAGGACCAGTGCATATTCGTCAGGGGGTTCCGCGTCACTCGATTTCTCAGGATATTGCCAAGGCTTCGAGGAGCGGCGGAGCCAACTTTGGACCTAGATCAGGATGAACCTGAATCTGATTATGATAATGGACTCATAAGCACCCCGCCCGAAACCGACGTAAGAAGCCCATTAACGTCCCCCAACATTTATTTGACATTTCAAAGTACCAGGATCCCCTCTGCACGCTCATAAATTATCTTGATCAAGCGAGTATCATTTAAGACTGACCGGATGAAAGTCCAAGTCTAACAAATATCATACAGTATGCACCTGAGTGCGACATGGCCCTCGTTCACGACGACGACCTTGGATACATTGATGTTACTGTAAGTTTGTTTATCAGTTAATTGAAAGATCCGCCTTATTGTTTCAGTCCCTAGAAAATCTTCGCCCAAATACAGTTTTAGGTGACCTGCAGAATTCCAGGCCGGAGATATGGTCAACTCGGTGCGGTAGGTAGTATACGCATGAGCCGTCATGGTGAAGACATTTTTAAATACGCACAGGTGTCGTTCCCGTCAGCCAGAGTGGTTCAGAAGCTGGGATACCAGTTGCCAATGTAGCAATGTTATCTCACTATGAATTTGAGCCACAACCAGACAATGATAGTGATAGCCGAGCCACTGGCAGAGCAACCTCGGTACGGAGATTACCTTTTATCCCCGTTCTGTAACTTCTGTCAGCGCTCCATGATTCTCATGGCATTGTTCAGGTGACTTTGCACAGTGAAATAGCGCCAGGAACATCAGACCATTCGGCTAACAGGAGGTAAATCGACCATTTTGTTTAAGTTGACCCATGCACCGTCTGAAATTCTCGGTCACTCGTTTCAGTGCCTTCATCAGACCCATGAGACACCGTATAAGAACCAGGGATCGTGGTGTCCTTGGGCAATCATCAAATAGCCAGCCAGCCTCTGAGAACCGATCCGCACTGAATCAACAACCCACTGTACCACTCTTCAGAAGAATTCTGAATCGATTCCTGTCACGACAACCTCCTCCAAGTCCTCCCGGCTTCCTTCCCGAAATTATACCATTTGAATTACTTGAACCCCCATCACTCTTACCGATCCTCTCCTTTCCTTCTGAACCCTCACTGATCGTCGCGTCCTCCGTTGCATTATCACCCGCTTCCCCCCCTACCCCACTCCAAGTCTCTCCGGTCTTCTCTGCCTCGACCCCCCAGTCTTCAGTCGCATTACCCCTTCCACGGTGCCCCTCAAACTCTGCTTTATCCACTCCTCCTGAACATACTCTGGAGAGTACGGGTGAGTCCGAGGAAAGCAAAGATGAGTCGATGAGGACTTCGGGTGGACGTGCGCAGGAAAGATGAAGATGCTCACAGGATGTTTTCAGATCAGGTAATGAGCAAGAGATAGGTGCCTTAGGTTATTGAACATGTGGGTTGGGACTGAAGTTATTAACAAGTGCAGGAAGTTGAGGGTGACGAGATGAGATGAGAACAAGAACAAAGATGAGACAAGAATCTGTCTGTATTTGAGATGAACTTAGTGATCCAAAATGAAAGGGGTTTATTGGATGCCCTTCTAGGCCAATGGGCAAGGCCTTTATATAAGTTTTCTGTAGGTAGCAAGACAAAAGTGGGTAAGTTTCTGAAGGCAATGCCGCAATGCTTTTGATGCACTGTACCCTAAGATCAGCTAAAGTAGTATGTGATAAATGAAGAGAAGAGGGGGAGTGTAAAGCCTCAGCTGAGGAGGTGCTGCATTGACAACACTCCAAATGGCTTGGCTCCATGTGCAACATTGCTCGATGTCCATAGAAAAGGGGAAAGGCCCGCCACTACATGATCGTGCTGACACTGTTCGGTCCAAGTCAACTTCGATACTCTCGCTGGTCCAAGTCGGGGGATTATGATTTTTTGGGGAGGGACGGGGTGAAGAACTACAAATACTAAGTCCCAGAAATGACTCAATCATAACCAGCCGATGGCGGAAAAGCGCACAGTTCCTCAACTGGACCAACGGCCCGAGGCCAGACCGACCTCCGGCCATTAACTCTTTTTTTTCAAGATCCATTTTTTTAATAATAAAAATTCATTCTTCGTAAAACATAAAATCGTAAAAAAAAAGAACCCTGTCCACGGATTTTTGATCGCTACAAGATCAACAACACAAAAAAAACAAAAGAAAAGAGGAGAGGAATAGTGACGATGTTAGTTTGGACAAAACTAGTCAGGGGGGCTGGGCAAAAGTTGTTGGGAAGAACAAGGGGGAGGTGGGCCTTATGAGCTTCAACGATAGCGGGCAGTTGGAATCAAGAAGACGAGGGAGAGAAAAGGGGTTCAAAGAAGAAAAAAAAGGCTATGCAACTAATACTACACACAGAGGGAAAAGAAAAGAAGGGGGGGAGACTCCTATCCAAAACGTGGATGATGTTACTTTGAAGTGAATAAAAAAAAAGAGGGATCCGGAGATGGGGTTTCACGCCCAGACGGCCTCTGCCCACCATCGCTTCTCTCCACCGCGTATGCCCCACTCGGCGATCCCCGCCGTACTCGCGACGTAAACCCACGAACCGCGCGGATCGAAACATACACCAGCTAGATCCAAATGCGGTGGCATCGCGACCGTTCTCGAGCTCTCCGTACTCTCCATCTCGGACGTCCCTGCCGTCGCCGTCTCGTCTCCAGCCACTCCACCAACAGCAGCGCCCGCACTGTCATTGTCCGAATGCGGGGCGAAACGCCTCTGCTGCCGCGCAGAAACCGGTGGTGGTGGAGATGCCGCGCGCGATGGTGCTCGTGAAGTGAGGCAGTCTGTCTCTGCTTCCGCCTCTGCTCCCATCTCGTCCACATCATCCGCATCAATGTCCACGTCCATCTCCGCGTTCAGGCCCTGGTCCGCTGCGTGAGAGCGTCGTCGGGGAAGTACGGGTGTCGAGGCAACCGGCGCCGGCACTGAAGTGTTCCCGGGCCCCGATCCAGATGTAGATGGCGCAGTAGTGAGCAGAACATCGCGAATCTGACGTACACGCATACGCAGACGCCGCTCGCGGTCCCTCTCTCTTTCACGCTCGCGGTCACTGCCAGCGTGCCCTGCCAGCGGCGAAGGGCTGTGATAGAGGTGGTAGTAGTGTCCATGGCCGTGGGGATGGGTGTGGAGATGCGGCGCAGGGATGTGGGGCAAGCGTGGGGGTGCTAGCCCGGGCGAAGGCACAGTGGTCCAGGCATCGCTATTCGCAGTCAGTGTGCGAACATATGGCGAGTTTGCTGTCGACGAAGTAGGAGACGATGATGAGGCCGGTCGGGGTGACGGTGACGGTTGAGGATCGGTGACAATCGCGGGGACGCGAACAATCTCTTCGTGCTCAAACGTGGTCGCGTCTACGACGTGGAGCAAAGACGTGTGCTGTCACCCAGATCAATCTCTCCATAATCAAGGGGGCAGTGAGAATGATGGGCGCACCTCGGTAAACGTCATAATTTCCTTTCCACCGATTCCCGAACTAAACTTGACATTCCTTACACCCCAACCGGGCGCTTTACTTCCTGGCATGGTCCAGTCCCACGCATCCTCGTATAGCCAACCGCTAGCGCCACCCGTCGGCCTGTTCCCGCTTCTTGCCATCCCACCAGCGGCACCGGGTGGCGGACGACTGCGATCAGTAGTAAAAACCTTCATCGGTTTGCGGGAACGTACGTCCCACACCGCGACCATGCCCTCCTGAGACGCAACAGCAAACTTGGATCCGGAGGGCGAGAAAGCGGTGCAGAACGAGGCGGGGAGCGTGCCAACGCTGTGTAGTTGGTGTACGCTGGGTGGTGGGTTGAATGGCGGGAGGGTCAGCTGGGCGAGCGGAGTAAACGAGATTCGCGCGCCACCAGTCATGCCGTGCAAGTAGACTTGTGGTGAGTCGCCGACCGATAGAAGCGTGCGACCATCTGGTGAGATCGAGGCTGTGCAGAGTTGACCGATCAGACCGAAGGTGATATCAATGGGCGTTAGATGAGATGAGATACAATATGAAGAACAGCGTACAATGGTTCACGGGTACGTCAAGACGCAGTGTGCCCACCTCGCTGATGCGCTTTGGTGGGCCATCAACGCCCTTGGTGCCGCGGACGTTGACATCGAAGAATTTGACGGTACAGTCATTGTTGCTGACCGCGACGCGAGGTTCGGCGCTGCTCTCATTTGAGCGGGTGAGGCTGAGGGAGGTAAGGAGCACGGAGTTGTTGATGGATCCGGAGAGGACATCGTCGTACTGCCATAACCTTCGACTAGCGCGAGTGGCAGGGTCAGAGGAGCTTCGTGAGGAGCCGCGTTTAGAATGGATCGATAGGTGTAGTTCAGCGTCTTGTCCGCCGGCAGCGAGGAGGCGCTCATCGGAATCGGGGATGTGAAGGGAGGCGATGGTATTCGGAGTATAGTTGAGGGATACTAGGGAGGTTTGTGTCTGTTTGGTCGATCAGCAACTGGAGCTGATTAGGACAAGGGAACGCATAGGTTGGCAGTACGGCGGAGCAAGTGTGCGGAATATCAGCATCAGCATCAGGGACAAATATCTGGACCTGGGTAACCAGAGATACGGAATTGTGTCGTAGTTTGATTGCGAAATACAGGTGAATCCCGCCACACGTGCATTTCCCTTTCAACCCCAACGAGTCCGTCTGTTCCTTTCCTTTCCTTACTTTCTTTGTCGCTCTCATTGGCACACAGAGGCACAATAAGAAATAAAAAGAAAGAAAAAAAGGGGGGGACAAAAAGATAAGATGGAAAGGAAAGGGACTAACAGAGGAAGGATCGGTCATGTCGCGTTCCATTATACACTGGTCTTGGACGTAGTTGACGACACCACGCTCGTCTGGACATATAATGAGATCTCTGAGTTGCCTGGGATAGAAAATATATATATGAGACAAAGCGCAGTGAGTTTGGAGGTTAAAAAAAACGCACACATGACATATCGTAACAGGTTGACGGACAATATTGGTTGGTTGTGGCGTGAGGAGCGATTGTGAGCGAGCCATGATGGTAGAGAAGAAGAGATGAGAAAGGAGGAAGAGGAAAGTTGACTCGGGAACACAGAGCAACAAATAAGGAGAAGGAGGGAGGGCGAGGGCCAAAGTGGAGCGCGGTCGGGACACGGAAACACGATTACAAGTCACTCAATCGGCCCGGTCTCGACCCTCTCTCTAACTGGTCAGAATCACGTGTGTATAATTGCAAAGGTTATGCTAACGACATCTATGCCAACAGTCATGTCCACAGTCGTCAGATTTGTATGTGTATGTATGTGCTTTTCGTACCTTCGTGAGTAATAAAAAATAAACAAGAAAATTTGTTAGAGTTGCGCGACAAATGAGGTTCACACTCGGCGCGTCATCGTGCGACCACCAGCCTTCATCCCACCCCCATCCGACGTTCCCAACCGACCACCACCAACGGTCATTAAAGGCCGCACAGGACCAGACATGGTCGACGTTGGCCGCGCGGCCACATTAGACCCGCCTCCACGTGAGGTCGGCGGGCGCAAGCCGGACGGACGTGAGCCGCCAGCGCTCACCGCTCTCACTTTTGGTCGCTGCAAAACCATCTGTTTGTTCGACTGAGACGGCACCCGCACGGACGCGGCAGCCGGGAGCGCCACCTTGGCGTGCGCAGGTGGGCGTTGTACTCCACCAAGTGCCATAGTACTTGGCGTCAGCGCAGGACGGGTTGAGGATATAGCTCCATTTTGGCGAGCGGGAACTGGTGCCACCACAGCGGGTGCAATCACTCCTTCAGGTTTTGCCCTTTTCGTGATGCGTAGAGCCGCTGTCGATGCGGGGACGGGAAGCGCAGAGATCGATGTGCGGGCGCCTCGCCTAGGGAGGACCGCTGAAGGCCGGGTAGAGTTAGTCGGACCTGCAGATACCTGTAGTTTTGTCTTTGGTCGGACAAACTGGCGTACGGGTGCCTGTAGCGCTGGAGGGTAACGGTCAGAGAATCTATGGATGAAAAAAAGATATCACTGACTGGGAAGGATACAGTTCCCAAACTGCGCTGGCGGTGTCGACACTCTAATCATGACTGGGTCCATTTTCTGCTCGACCTCGTCTTCTGCCATATTCACATCGCGCAGCCTGTCTGCCAGAAAACCATCGACATCCGGCTCGTCCTCACTTTCAGAGTTCGCTGCATCGCACTCCATCACCAGCACCTTCTTCGCCCGCATCTCTACCTCCATATCCATCTCAAGGTCGCCCAACGAGTCGTTCTCAGGGAGCGAGATCTTCTCCTTCAACAAATCAAACGACGACTCTGCAAAATGCACACTCAAACACTCTTGCAGGTCCACCGAGGTCCGTCGAGGGTCAGTGTCCGGAAAAGTCCGGAGCATTGCGCCAGGACGTAGACGCAACTGTTGTCGCGTAGGTGACGGTGACGGTGACTCCGCGGGAGTGACGGCGATCCGCGGAGCCGATGGCGTAGGCGGTGGAGAAGGAGACGTGGCGCCATTTATGGCATTGATGACAGAAGCGAGAGGAGACGACGATGGTGCAGGAGAGGGGCGCGTCAGTTTGAGTGTAGACGGGGACCCAAATAGCGAAGTCGGTGTTCCCGCAGCAGACGATGTTTTTTTTAGTGCGATATCTGCGAGAGGGCGTCGCTGAGATGACATTTGCACGTCTTCCACGTTGACGGGACGCGTCACGGTCTCGCGCCTAACAATGAGGTTGCATTCGTCATCAGAGTCCGAGAAATCTGACACGCTCGGTTCGTCAACATCGATCAGACGGCCCTTTAACAAGGGCTGAGGCAGCTGCTGTGTCTTCGATCGCGTGTAGGTGCGGCTGAAAAACTTGGTGAGCGTGATTGGGCTGTCGCCAGAAACCGGAGGAGCGGCATTTTCCTTGTCGGAGCCCAAGTCTGGCGAGTGAGCATCACGACAAGGAGGCGTCGTCGGCTCTGCTGAGAAAAGAGGGTCGAAGAGGGTGAGGAGGCTCTCCCGTGGGCGATTAATGTTCATGGATGGGGGGGTGAACGTGTTGGTTCATTCGTCTCGGCGCGTGTCCTCCAGTCGAGGATCACGTGATCGAAACTACGACGCCCAGTTTCACTCAAGCTTGTGCTTTTTTGCCAGTGCTCGGAGTTCCGAGTTTTTTAAAAACTTGACTTGTGAATATTCACCACACCGGAATAATAAGCTACTCTCACATTTCTAAGTTGATGCCTAGCAACTTGGGACCTTAGAAACCCTGCTTATGGTTCCGAGTCTACCTAACACTTGTGGCCAAATGAGTTCTCACTTTGCTGCCGAAGCTGGGGACATTCACCCTTTCAGAAGGGTCATCTCTGTGCCTTTTGTGAGATCGCATCATTTAGGAGGTCGATTTAATTCATGGACCACTGCAAGACGGTCCAGGAAGCACCTAATCGCCCTGTGCAATCTTGGGTGTGATCGAAAAGCAAACCCTAGCGTCTATTTTTCACTCGCAATCACTCGGCCTTGCGCATAGATAATAAGTGCTCCTGGTTCATCAACACGCTGTTCCTGGTCCCAATGGTGAGGCTGTGCTACATCGTGATGTCAAGAGTCTGTATAAGACACCGCTCACATCCATTTTATCTTCCATCAAGTACGCAATCGCCCACTGCAGTTCCAGGTGTCACATCGGGGGATATCGGTGTTGACCTCGAGCATATGGCCCTCTGCGGAGACTGGGCCCCCTTTCCCTCAGGCTCAGAGATAGCAAGGACCCTCAAGGAGTTGATTGGCGCACTTCCGAGCCTTCTGCGATCCAACTATGATACCAGCCTCTGAGTCACATACGATGGTGTCATCGCTCACAGGTGCTCCTCTTTGGCAAGCATACTCAACGTTATTGCACTGCTTTTGCATTCGTGCAAGGATCATAAGTGTGACCACTCGAGTGACTGCCAGTGGGTCCATTTGGGACTCATGCTCGAGGAGAATCTCATACCCATGGGCATTTATGGACAGGAGAATTGTTAACGTTGTACGTGCATGGCTCAGGTTCTCACCGACAAACTTTGCCTCAGTCCTCCCTCCATGTGATGCAGTGCCTCTGCGGTGTGCTTAGGTAGTAGCACAAGCGTCATTCGAGTAATACACATAGGACATGTTTCCAGTAGATAATGCACCCACAACATGACAACACCATGTTTTGCCGCAAAACACACAAGCGTGTGAATAAAACAACCGTGAGTCCTGATTGGCTAGACATCCAAGTCCTGTGATGTCTGTGGTAACTCGAGAGTTGCACCAGAATCATTGCGCCAGTGTCAACTCGAGCCACACCAGACTGGACCGCGGCAACACTACTGAGGATGCACCTGCGACTTCGGAAAGAAGTGCAAGGGGAGCTACTCAACACTTCAATAATATCGGCAAAACAGTTCATCCACAACCCGCAATCAAATATTGTCATGACGCACATGGCATCGGCGGGGATCAGTTGTGGAGAGCATGGTATGCGGTACCTGGTCCCCAGTTTTGTTTTGTTATTAGGTGTTGGCGATATGATAGGGGAGAAAGAAATGATATTTTGCTTTGTCTGTTGATTAGCACCACTATTCGCCGGTCGTGAGAACACGGCGCCGCTGGACACTTAACACAGAACTATCAAGCCGATAGAAGCAATTGGCTGGCGCCAGCGGGGGTTTCGGAAACAAGTAGCGATAGCAAGGGCGCCAACTTTGTACGTACAACTTGGGTCAGCTGGAGTAGGACGGCAGTGTTCGAGAGCAGGTACAGGCTCGCCGGGTTGTCGGTGCAGTCCAAGATCACGTCGTATGATCCTAGGAGCGAGCGGGCGTTTGTGGGGGCGAGTCGCCCGTGATGGGCTCCGAGTCCACATGGAGGTGCGACCTGTGGCAAACATCTGTACACAAACAAACCATTACAATAGAGATGTACATAAACGACATACAGTAGTTTTACTCATTTCCTCCCTTCAAACCTACCTCCTCATGCATGCACCAATCCCATTCCTCTGCCACTTCCGCACCAATCTCAGGTTCTCAGCCCTCAGGCTGGTACAAGACTCAGCCCTCAAGACTCAGCCCTAAGTGGCGCTCAGCCCTCAAGACTCAGCCCTAAATGGCGCTCAGCCCTCGCGTGGGTACAAGTCTCCGTACTTAGCCCGTGCTAGTACAAGTCTTCAAGCTTCAAGCTTCAAGTCTTAAAGTTTTTTTTAATCTGTATTTGTATACCGAAACATGTCTCTATGACAGACATGGTCCCCCAGGGTGCAGAAATAGATTATGCGGCAGGAGGGAGAGGAGTGGGTGACCAGGGCTGTTCCTTTCTCCAGAAGGGCACTGCCAGTGAATTGTGAGCGTAAAAAGGATCACAGAGATAGAATGCCTCGTGTGCCTGACGGATTTTTTCACACAATGATAAACAGTAGTCCGCATGTACAATGAATGCGGCTGTGCCCCCGAAGTCAAGGCGTTGTGGCAGTTGCTGGACTGCGTTTTTTTTCCCGTCGAGGTCCAGGGGACTGCTTCTTTCCGCTTCTGTCACTCCCCCTCAGCGCTCAGCTCCCGCGCACTACCCAACAGATAAAACAAATTTCGAAACCCCCGATTCATTGCCAATACCTAATATGAAAAATAAAACTGGGGACCGGACACCGCGGCGCTTAGCCACTTCAGTGTGGTACTACGCCAACTCCCTCAAAAAACTGGCAGCGTCAACTATTTCGAGCTCGATAGTCACTTTACACCGACAGGAATTGATCCCCAGCGATGCGGTGTGCATCCATGGGCAACGTTTGAATGAGGGCTGTGGACGAACCGTATTGCAAGGTCCCTGTATACGTTGGACATCAATATGTTTGGGACAACGAGATTGTGATCGGCGTCATTGTAGATCCCCTTGCGCCCCTTTCTACACATTCACTTAGAATCGTGCCCAATTAGATGAGGAACCTGTGAATTTCCCTGCGAATTTGGGAAGAGGATACGGCTGATGAAGGATACTGCCGAGAGAGTGCGGTCCAATGGCAATGGCAGTCTCCCTTTTCCGAATCGCTTCTTTCGTCTTGAGGCGATGCACGCCAATCGCTTCCATCTGTGAGTCCATTCATCTGAGATCTGTGTATTCTAGAAATAGAACATCCTCGCAGAATGACGCCACGCACGCCACGGGATGGTTCCAACGATTGTTTTTACATCCTACCCGGCCCAGGCGGGCCGGCGCATGTGGCCGTCGGACTGACACACCTCCGTGAACGTGGGAACCATTCAGATAGGGGCTTATTATCAAACGCGATGAAACGAGACGCGCGTTCTATCATCTCGACTGTCATCGTAATAGTACCTTTACAGTTTTATTTAATCTGCTTGTACGATCGTTCCACTGGCACCCCCATGAATTCGAGCCACTAAACCGGTCTTTCATCCATGCCTAGCCGAGCTATGTTGCTTCCAATCTATTTCATTAAAACAAGGTACTGTCTAGTTTGAACACTTGACTCGCAGTCACTCGGCCTAATTTCAAAAACCCGTTCAACGCACTGCTGTTATGCGCATACGGGAGATCCACCTCATCGTCTTTAAACTAAAGTACTCAAGCCTTTGGTGGTTAGCTCGAATTTCATCTGGGCATGGTTCTCCCGTCATCCCAAACGTTACGACCTCCTTCACTTCGCCCTTTCCTGAGTCGCACAAGCGCCCTCCCTGTTTTTTTTTGCTTATATACGAGGCGCAGATTTCACCGAACCCACCGACTGCAAATCACATTTCCCCTCCACTCAACAACTTCCAGATGACCGACGGACCTTCGCAAAACGTGGGGAATTATCCTTTTGAAAGGGTAGTACCCTCAAACGCTGTTCCACCTGTGCCTTGCAACCATCCAGCTGTGTACCGAGATTGTACGGTAGGCAGTGTATACACCGAGTGTCTCTTTGCTTGGGTGCTCAATGCTTGAGGCTGTTTCAGATTCCCGCAATGTCAGACACAAATCGAGACCATATCTTTCTGACACCACCAGCAACTTATGCACCTTATGGTGCATCGCGCCCTGTCTACCCGCATTACTACGAACGTCCCCCAGCTGTGAGTATGTTCACCTGAGACTCGAGAAGCCCTAACATTGGTGCACCTTCGCAGAATGATGGTACCACACACATTCCCTACGCGACGAGTCCCATGCCCTCCAACGATGTTGTACCCTCTCACCCAGGTGGGCTGCCGCATGTGGCTGCCTATGATCCACCTTCTCTTGTCAGTGTCCTTCATCATCCGTACTCCTTCTCTAAACGTTCAGTCTAGAACGTCCAATTCAATGGGGTGTCCGAGAACGCACCTGAGACTTCGGAAAGAAGTGCGAGGGGAGCTACTCAAGACTTCAATATCACCGATTACGATTACATTTTCCCTGGGATATTGATGACCAGCGTATATAGGGATCTTGCAATACGGTTCATCCACAGCCCGCAGTCGAACATTGTCATGATGCATATGGCGTCGCTGGGGGTCAATTCTGGTCGTTGTAAAGTGACGATCGAGCTCGACATCGTTGATGCTGCCAATGCTTGAGGGAGTTGGCATAGTGTATTGAGAGTAACGGTAAGTTGTCCCAGATCGCCAGCTATGTTTTGATTAGGTATTGTCAGTGGCGATGGACGAGGTTTCGAGATATGATATTTTGCTTCATCTGTTACAGAGTTCATACGACCGTGAGAATACGGCGCAGCTAGACAATCTTCAACTTAATGGGTGGCCTAGAATTGTCCTACGGTACTCATGACCATCTATCACTGGCACACAGGTCCAATTAAGCCGTTAAGAACGTGATCTAAGTAAGGACGATAAGTGGCACCGAGCAGTGGCTACGAAACCCTTTCACAGACTGAACTCTCCAGTTTAGCAGAGACATGCGTGTAAAGTTCGCAGATGAAAGCCGTATCATTAGCTATGGCCCGTTCGCCATAGGACCTGCCATGGCGCGACTACAACACTTCACGTGCTTACATCCTAGTACCGTACGAAGATCTAGCGAGAACGACGCTCTTACCTTTCAACAATCTTCCTCTAGGTGAAGGTTACTACCTTGGCCATCCCTACCAAGAATGCAAATAGCTCTTTGCGACCCAGACACTTCGTTCGTGAGCCGTGTCCTATGGCGTTGTCTCGGGACTTGGGACCAAAGTCATGTTCACCCACAGACAGAAGTGTCCGAGTCGTGTGTCAGTCCTTATGATAAAGATAACGAACTCAGGTTGACCAACTCAACCTGTAGTGTGCTCACTCACGCCAAACGGAGATCACTTCTTGTGATCTTTGAGGGATATCTTGTCATACATTCACACCTCGTCGACGAGGTAATGAGTAATGCACCAGAAATTGACCCTGTCCTGGAAGCTATAGTGCAACCACTCGGAACCTCCAGGTGAGCTCCACAAGTGATCAAGGAAGAGGCACTTCATAGCGAACAATTTGTCACTGGTCCATTCTCTCACGCGAAAGAACAACGCCAAATGCACCTGGCGTGCGGCAACTTTGGTGCGTGCGTAGAATCTGATGAACATACTCACCGTGATAATTCAACGCATCGACCTGCGACGCTGTTCACGGAGGTAGTCTGCTTCATTCTGGGGTCAGCGAGCACGGAGACCCTCTTTCCGGGGCTCAGACAAACCTATATTTCCTTTTCGATAGCTAGCTGTCGTTGCTTACGAGAAGATGATGGGCGAAACAGAGGGAAATAGGAATTTTCGAAAAATGACCGAGCCGTATGGTCTTCTTCGATATTACCAAAGATAGTGTTATGACCCTTCTATGGTTGGTTGTTCTCGGAAAGCTAAGGAGTAGACTCGTCCTCAAGCTCTTACTTGGGATGAGGCATAAGGCAGCCCCCTGTGGCGGAAACACCGGGAGTTCTATTAACTTGAAGAAGGCCGCTTTGAACCTCTTTACTGATTCATTCCCTTTTCGGAGACAGTAAGGGCATTGCGTTCCTCTGATGGGGCACTACATAATTTCTTGGAACTACCGTACAACGTGTACAATTGGGGAGAAAGATTGAAAGACGACATCGAGACAATTGAGGGGTGTAGAGTATATGCGCCACATGCTCCGGCGTGAGGTAGGCTTACCGCCAGGGGCGTAATTGCCATGGTTTAGGGTAGTTACCACATCTGGAGAGGGATCTGCGCCTACCCCATAGAATCGAGAAAAGGTGATGTGATGTTAAGCGCAGGTTCTACAGTTGCCGGATCATGCATCGATCATGGATGTTTCGCCGTCACGTGGCTAGGCTAGTCGCGGCTGTCGCGCTCCGCAGTAGTATTCTCTCCGAAACCGTGACGGGGGGCTCCGGCCATGTCCTCCCCTTCCCGTAAGTCTCCCGTACCTTCGAGAGGAGCCCGTCCAATTTGCACCTCCGAGTCTGTTTTGCGCATGCTGGAGATCTATTCGTGTCGTAAAAAGTTCCAAGCATTTGGCGGTTGAGACTTTGATGGACAGCGATTGTCCTCAATGATGCGCCAACCATCAGGACCTTCATCGTCACTCTTCCCAACCTCAGTCCTCACCTTGTTGAGCACGTTTTCGGATCCTAGGCCTCGACCTTTGATTCACCACTCGCCAACGTGTGTAGCCCGTCATCACAAATTTCGTCCTCGCAGAGCAGCTTCACATGATCCCATGTACTTATAAAAGATGCAAACTTGACACTGCTGTAGATTGCGTTTCCTCTCAACCGTCCGGTCCCCCTAATAACATCCCATACTCACCATGGGCGACGAACCTCTGCAAAACATGGGGGGTTATCCTTATGAAGGGGTGACGACGTCCCACCTGTACCTTCCAATCATACAAGTGCGCACCGAGATTGTACGGTATGGCAGTGTATACCAAATATCTCTTTGACTTGGGTGCTTAAGGTTGGGGGCCCGCAGACTTTCACGATATCAGACACATATCAAGACCGTATCTTCACGCTTCCGCCACCAACTAACCCACCTTATGGTGCATCCCGCCCCGTCTACTCGCAAGACTATGAATATATTCCACCCGTGAGCCCATTCCCCAGATATCTGAGCGATCCTAGAATTAAAGTACTTTTTCAGAATGATGGGATTGCACAGGTTCACCGCGCGACGGATTCCACGCACCTTTCTATGCCCTTCAACGATGTTGTACCCTCCCAGCCAGGTGGGCGGGCACATGGGGCTGTCTATGGACCACCTTTTCCTTCTGAGAATCCACCTGCGACTTCGGAAAGAAGTGCAAGGGCAGCTACGAGACACTTCAATAATATCGATCACAATCCTGTTGTCCCCAGCATAATGATGACCAACATGTATAGGGATCTGGCAATAGAGTTCATCCAGAGCCCGCAATCGAACATTGTCATGATGCACATGGCATCGGCGGCTGGTCGTGTCAAAGTGACGATCGAGCTCGAGATAGATGGAGCCGTTTGAGGGAGTCAGCACAGTTTCGTAGAAAGATGTGTGGACGGAATGGTATGCGGTACCTGGTCCCCAGTTTTGTTTTGTTATTATGTGTTGGCGATATGATGGGGGAGAAAGAAATGATGCTTTATTGCTTACACACGGAGTTTCAGAAGTTGGTCAGAGTTTGACTAATTTGACTGCTCAGACTGGACCGCATAGAACCACGGCAACACTAACCAGTCTAAATATAAGTTCCGAGGAACTATCTCGAAAACGGTAGAGTTCCTTTCAAAAGCTATCACTCTCACCCATGTGTTGAAAAAAATGATCCCCGTGGAGTATGCCGAAATCACACACACCACACTACTCGATGACCGTGACGTCGGCGCGTCGGTCTCTCTCTTCGTCCACCGAAAATCTCATCTTATCTATGCGACATCCGAGTCCCGAGGAACTTTGGGGCTCTGGCGCCACTTCCCCGACAGACGGTTACGGGTAGTCACCTTGTCTTGTCCTGATTTCCGATGTCCTTAACAACAATGATCATATTAATGTGTACCACTTTTATATAGCTGAGTAATCCATACAGGAGAACCTGCGCTCAGATCAAACAACCTCAGCCAGGGCAGTAATTATTGCCTTGCGGCCTGCCACCTCCCTTCAGTGCATTGTCCAATTGTTCTACAAGTGCGACTCCACTGAATTGTAATAACAAATGATGCCTGTACGTCGACGCACTTTCCCGATTCCCAGACGGAGTCTGACGGACGCCAGGGTCCAATTCTGGATATAGGTCAACGCCCATCTTGACTGAGGACACCGCCACCGCCACGGGAATCGCCCAAGAGGCCTACACGCTGCTGTATACTCTCCAATCGCATCCACATTGCTCACCTCCCTGAAAATGCCTGGTTGCTGCTCTACCATCATTTACCCTCCCCTCATCAGAAGGCTCCGAGTCGGCCAAAGTAAGCAATTCGAAATCATGATCTTTGTATCCCTGATCTGATCACAAACTTGCGAATTAATAGGGCTTAAAAGCAATAGACGTCACTCGCCTATCCATAACCTCAACGACGACGTGCTTCTCAATATATTTCATCTTTATCGCCTGGTCGATCCAGACGAATATGAAGATGAGAGTGGCATGTATTACTTCATCAGTAAATGGTGCAAAAACTTTTTGACTTTTTGACTTTTGAAGGTGAAAAAGTACAAAAGTAAAAAATCTTGCATTGACCCACATGGGATGGAATATGAATTAAACAACTTTAAGTAAGAAAAGTTTGAAAAGTTTAAATAAGTGTAATAAACTTACCAGCTGTCCGGGCCGGCCCCGGCTTAATAATCCAATCAATTCCAGGTAAAAAATTCTCACAGTTGCTCACATAATCATCCCCACAGCATGCTTCCAATTAATTGCATATGCGGTATTCGAACCCTCAACTTGTGCATGCAGTAATGAAGGCAAGCCATCTGTTTACCATTACACCATCGAGGCTGGATCTGTTGGCGGCTCTATGGCTTACTTCAATAGTCGCATAGTCACTTGACTCAGCTGGTTTCTTTTTTTTTCGTTCACCGCTCGCGTTACCTTCCCTGTCGCCTCCCTCTGTCGCGAATCTTGGTCAGGATCGTTTTGGTTTGCCCGAAACCATTTCTTACAAGTCTCACCACTGCCTTCGTCATCAACAGCGTGGTCCTTTTCCGGTGGTTTTCCAGCGCGTCATCTTTGGGGCACCTCTCTGCTTGTCCTCTTCCTCCTCTTCCTCCTGCTTTGCCTCTGCCTTTTGTGTTGTGATTGTGTTGGAGGGGTGTTGGGACACCTGAAGGGTGCTTCCCTGTCAGGTGTTGCTAGGTATGTTATCTACTCTTCCACTTCACTAACTTCTCTGACTTTTCTGTAGTTTCCTTGCCCTCCCTTTCTTCTCCCTCGTCCCCCTTCGTCCCCCTTCGTTCCCTTCGATGAGGGATGGCTTCGCGTCATCCCTCGATGCTGGAGGGACCCCATCGCACCGCATCGACGTCCTTGGCGTCGGGATCGCGCTGGCGGCGCCGTTGCGACCGCCAGAGCGCCAGACGCCTGGGAGCGATGTGGGGCATGTCCTCCTCTACCACTTCCCCAGCTGCTTCCGGACTCGGAGTTGCACCGCGTCGACATCTTTGGCGTCAGGATCGCGCTGGCGGCGCCGTTGCGACCGCCAGAGCACCAGACGCCTGCGACCGATGTGGGGAACGGCCTCCTCCCCTCTGCCGCTTTCCCCGCCCCTTCAGGATTCGGACTCGCACCGTGTCGATGTCCTTGGCTTCGGGATCGCGCTGGCGGCGCTATTGCGAACGCCAGAGCGCCAGACGCCTACGACCGATGTGGGGCACGGCCCCCGCCCCTCTACCACTTCCCCCGCCGCTTCCGGACTCGGAGTCGCACCGTGTCGATGTCCTTGGCGTCGGGATCGCGCTGGCGACGCCGTTGCGAACGCCAGAGCGCCAGACGCCTGCGATCGATGTGGGGCACGGCCTCCTCCCCTCTGTCGCTTCCCCCGCCCCTTCCGGATTCGGACTCGCACCGTGTCGATGTCCTTGGCGTCGGGATCGCGCTGGAAACGCCGTTGCGACCGCCAGAGCGCCAGACGCCTGCGACCAGCGTGTGGCACGGCCTCCTCCCGGTTTTAGATACCGCTGTCCAACACTAGACTGAGCGTAATGTCATCGTCCCGACCGAGGTCTCTGAGCCAGATCCTCTCGAGATAGCCGATCTACCAGGTGAAGGCGTGAATGTCGTGGTCCCACCCGAGCCGTACTTCCCCACCACCCTCAACCACTCTAGCCCAAAACCCACGCCGCCGCAAGTCCACTCGCCCTGACCCACTTCTGTTGTAGATGGGGCGACTTCCTGATTTAGATGAGGGATGGCCGGGGTGGATATGCCCATGAGTAGTAGTAGTCCCTGAGCCGGGCATGAGGCCAATTTATCCCAGACTTGTATTGTACCCTTTGCTTCTCTGGATTCCCTGCTTTCCTTAGCTTCAGCACTAAGGAAAGGCACTTTTTCACTTTTGACACTGTTATCACTTTTCAAGACTTTTTCTACTTGATTACTTTTTGTCAATGTAGTCAAAATAACTTTTTGGTGAATTCTAGGTTCCTTTTGGACTTTTGTGACTTTTCACACTTTTTCAGTCGCTCGAGCTCGGTCGAGCTCGACCGAGCTCGAGCGAGTTCAAAAAAGTTTCGTGCAGGTTTCCTGATGTTTGAATGGGGCCGTCAACGTTGGTGGTACAAACTAGCACATGTTTGTCGACTGTGGCGAAATCTTATTCTTGAATCACCATCCGGGCTCGACCTTCATCTGTTCTGCACCAGTGGTGTGCCTGTAGCGGACATGCTTGCAAATTCACCACCTCTACCACTCACCATCTGTTATGACGGTGATCGTGTGATAACAGCAGAAGATGAATCGGGTTTATTACTCGCACTTTCACACTGTGATCGCGTTCGCCGCATTGGCCTTTCAAGTTGGGTCCTCCCAAACGCGGGAACGCTTGTCACGGCTATGGATAATCAATTCCCAAGTCTGGAACGCATGTATATCCATTCTCCGGCCGAAGAAGTGGTCCTTCCTGTAACGTTTCAAGCACCCAATTTACGCCATTTCAGACTGATGACCGCCTCCCTATCAATCCAATCTCCTTTGCTCACAACTACTCCCGGTCTTGTCACCCTCCATCTTAAAGATATCCCACCATCCTCCTATTTCCCTCCGAGTTACATACTTGCCCGGCTTTCACTTATGCTCCAGCTAGAGAGTCTCATCATTGATTTTCGTCCCTCTGCTCCCAACCGTGATGTTGAAAGGCAGCTGCACCAGACCCCGGATATGACCACTTTCCCTAACCTACACTGGTTCAGGTTCGCTGGCATGAGCGCCTATTTGGAGGCCCTTGTTGCCCAGATCAGCGCCCCTTCCCTTAATACCCTTCAAGTGAATATTTTTAATCGGCTCTCCGTTACAGTTCCACGCCTCTTGAAGTTCATGCAAACATCCGAGAAGCTCGCATTTGGCGCTCTCCAGGTAACTTTCGGTACATCTGCCGTTTCATTACATGCGGTCCCTTGGAAGTGGGACACTCCTTTGCTGTTGGAGATCGAGTGCGGACAGCTCTACTGGCAGGTTGCGTCTGCAGTGCAACTTTTTGGTTCACTTTCACCCGTACTTTCTGTTGTCGAGAAAGTCGCATTCGGCTACAAAGAGAACGATGAAATATCTGAATGGCACGACAATGTCGATTGAAGGCAATGGCGTGAACTTATTAGGCAATTCACCAACGCGAAGACCATTCATGTGCAAGATGATCTCGTCAGCAAAATCTTTCGTTCCTTATCATCTAACGATGGAGGGAAACCACTGGAACTCCTTCCGAACCTTGAGGAGGTTGGATATTCTGGAGGAAGCGAAGCTCGGGACGCAGTTACCACATTTATCGATGAACGACAAGCAGCGGGCCATCCCGTTGCAGGGGCGTGTCCTGCCAGTCGAGTCGTGGTTCGATGTCAAGAACCCTTGTTCCTTTATTACATCATCGGTCTAACTACGTGCTCGCGTGCCTTTCCCCTAGTCTGGGGTTCTCTCCCCCGCCTGTCTCTCGTCCCCTATTCCATGCTCCCCTCTCGCGAATAGCGGTGTCCGCACCGCTTCTGCCTCTTCACTTTCGGGGTTGTCTTTTAACCACTCCGCCTGCTCGTCCTCTAGCTTCCCTCCGGGTTTTGGTGTGAACTCCCTTAACCTTCGTGCGCTGAACTCTCCCTCGACCTCTGTTCCGTCGAGTCTTTCTAGCTTGTACGCGTTCCGTATGCGCTCGTGGATTCGGTATGGCTGTGACCATTTTGGTATTAACTTGCGCTCGGTTTTGAATGTGTAGTCTAAATCGCTACGGTAGACTTGAATCAATTGTCCAGTGCGAAATGTAACCTCACCTGATTGTTTGAGCACTCGTTTATCGAACGTTTTCTTGCGTCCTATTGCGTGTTTGACGATTGCCTCGTATCCGTCGATGCGCTGTTGCGCCGCGTAGGCCATATGTACCGCTGCTTCTGTTTCGGTGGGCGCTCCTTGTCCCGCCACGCCTGTCTCCGTTCTTGGTGTGTTAATTGCCATTCCTAGGAGTAGCTCTTTGGGTGTGAACTTGAGGGCTGGCAAAATACGTCTATTGAGTGCCGCTACGGCTGCGTCCAGGTGGTCTGGCCACGCTCGTGGCAGGTTCTCCCAACTGCCGTCGTTTTCGCGTTCGCCGACCTCCGGAGCGCACAACCGCTTTAGAACATGGAGGAGAATTTTGTTCGTGCCTTCTACGAGTCCGTTGACCCACGGGGAGTACGCTGGCGTGACGTGGTGCTTGCAGGCGTTTGCGTCGCAGAGCTCCCGTACTGCCGCGTTGTTAAAGTGAGACCCCCCGTCCGTCATCAGCGTTTCTGGCATCACGAAATTCTTGCTGATGCAGTTGAGTGCCTCGATTGTGGTCTTGGCCATGCCTGCTGTTTTATGTTTAAATGCCCAAATGTGTTGTGAGAATGTGTCAAGGTACAGCCCTATTGTGTGGTATCCTCCCTTCCCTGGCGGCATCGACAGGTAGTCGCCCACTAGGAGCTCGAAAGGGTGACGTCTTGTTATCGGCTGCAGAAGGGCATTAAGCCTCGTTGGCCCGAAGTTCTTGCACTGAGAACATCCTCGGATTGCTCGTAGTATCGCTAGATCCAGGTCTGGGCTGGTAATACGGTCTGTTAGCACGATCTTGACCGCGTCTCGTCCCATATGTCCGCCGCGCTGATGCTGTTCTCCCGCGATTTCTTCTGCTTCCTTTCTTGATACGCATTCCGTTCTTGTTCTTGTTCTTGTGTTCTTCCCGCCATGAAGCTTCCAGAGCTTGCCGTCCTCTACCATGTACTGGGATGCTCTGTGGCGAGCTCGCTTCCTGTCTCGCACCGTCTTCGCACTGTCTTGGCCCTGGATCGCGTCTATTACCTCCACGAACAGATGCTCCTCCTTGAGTCTGTTCCGCAAGGCCTCGACTTGGTCCTGGGCTGGCCTGTCTAGAGTGAGCAAAATGTCGTTGGTCAAGCCGACTTGCTCATCTCTGTCTGGGTTCACTGTCCAGGAGCTTCCATCATCTTCGCTTGCTGGTTGTCCTTCCCACTGTCTGCTCAGACCATCCGCCACTACGTTGATCTTCCCCGGTACATGGCGCACGTCTACAATTTGGTGTGCTAGTATTCCATCTCGCCATCGTGCGTGTACCGCGCTGGGCTTTTCGCTGAGCAGCGTGTCTCGGAGCACTTGGCAATCCGTCTCGATCTCGACCGGGAACCCCCAGATTGTGTCTGAGAATTTGTCTAAGGCAAACTTAAGTGCTGCGAATTCTAATAAGAATGGCTTGTACTTAGCTTCCGTTGGGGATGTACGCTTCGATGCGAATGCGATCGGGTGGAGTTTGTGTATTACTGTGCCGTCCAGTTTCGTGCGTGGGGATTTTTGGGCTAGCACGCCCGCGAATCCTTCTTGGCACCCATCCGTCATAACCACAAACGGTGTGCCGTCCCACCTGGGCCCCCGAAGTATTGGTTCTGATGTTATCGCGATTTTGAGGTCCAGGAAGGCTTTCGTGTGGCCCTCTTCCCACCGACCGTCTAGACTGTGCGCTGCCATGACCCTCCGGTATGACGTCTTCGTGCACGGCTGCGGTAATGCTACTTGTGCTAGCAGATCTCTCAGCGGCCCCTCCACTCGTGCGTAGCCTCGTATGAGGTCTCGAAAGTGTCCCGTTAAGCCGAGGAACAACACTAGGTTCTGTCTCGGTTCACAGGGACCGTGGCTCGAAGTGAGCTTCAGTAGTTGATTAAAGAACGCGCAGGCAAGTTCCTGTGAAGGATAGACTCGACTGTGCGAACTCTCGGTTCTGTATCGCGTGGGACGGGTAGTGCGGGCCGGCGCACGCGATGGTCGGAGTTACCGTTCCCAAAGAGGATAGACGGTGGCAGATGGATGAAAGACGATCTGTAGGTTCAACCGCAATGCGGGCGCGAGTGTAATTGGAATGCAAGAGATTCTCGCCTTCCAAGGACACTCGTGAGAGGTTGAACTAAGGTTCGAGGGCGGACGCGGGGTGAGAAGTGGGGACTACTTCTCACAGCGCGTTCGTATTAGGGTTCAGGCGTCTGGGGACTTGTTACACGGAAATGGAACAAGTTCACAGATGTCTGATCGTGGCGCGAAGTACCTAGATCAAGGTACGAAGAGGGGATGCACAAGAAGAAGAGAGGGAGTTTGAGTGTCAAGCAACAACTGTGATTCTCGACGAAGCTGAAGCTGGGGCTTTAGCTCGTCCATAGGGCCCTATTTATGCGTACAAAGGGCCAGCCAACTATCCTACAAAGGTCACAGTACAGTAGCGAAGTCAAGACCATTGACTAAGGACCTGAGTCAGTTCTGATGACTCAAGAACTGACTCAGTGCGTCTGACTCAAGATCTGAGTCAAGAATGCTGACTCAAGATTTGAGTCATGATTCCTGAGTCAAGTACACGTCCAAAAATGGCGATGCACAGCCCCTAGAAGTCGAACAGAGGGGGCTGGCCAAGGAAAGGGATCCTAGGTCACAACACAAGTCGAAAAATAGACGGAAAATAGTAAGAAATGGGCCGGACGGCCCGCATAACCGTAACACTTACACAGCACCGTACAGCCTCAAGCAACAGCCACATGCACAGGATGACTCGCTGATTCCTGAAACATGTTTCAAACCCTGAAAGCTGTACGAAGGTCACAGCCCCTACGGCTGTGCACATAGCCTCGTCTTCTTATATATAAACCCTGTACTTTCTGCTCTAGAGACCTTAAGTCTCAGTTTTGTTTCGCAATCCAAGTCTTCTATCTATTAGAACCTTGCTTGCCTAGAAGCATCAGACCTGAGAGAACCCTCTTGACATTACGCTCTTCGACTTCTTGACACTTTGGTCTTATCCCTAAGCCCAAAGCCCTTGACATCTGAAACGCTCTTGACTTAGTCGTTTACTAAGTCTCGTCTCTATCGAACCTTTGATCTTGACTTGCACGTCTTGCAAGTCTAGTTCTTGACTTCACGAACAAACGTACACTTCGTACAAAGGTCCCACTTGGAACCTTAACACTCATTGCGCAGATCATCGCGCCGTCATCGAATATCGCGCGCACCCGAACAATCTTGCCTCGTGGACCTTGTAGCCGGACCTCGTGGACGAACGGTCGTGCTGTTTCGCTTGTTCCCCCGATCGCATACAGATCGATCATGTCACATTGTTCGCGCGTACACTCTGCCTGTGTCTCTGAACGTCCTAACTGCGCCTCCTTCCCCGATTCTCCTTCGCCTGTTCTTTTCTGCTGTGTCGGCACTGGTGTGGTCTTTGGGGTCGCCTGTCCACCGCTTATGCAGTCGACCCTTCTCCATTTCCCGTGTCGTCATACTGATCTCCTCCGTCCCATTCCTGAACCGTCCCCGTGCTGCCGTCTACCAGGAATACCTGGTTCGCTTGGGCCCTACTGGACCGTCCCAGCACGCCTGTGCAGAGTACTCTCCATCTAGCTTCTTCCGCTGACAACTTGTTCGCATGGCCGTCGGGAACTGGGCACTGCGATGATATGTGTCCGTGCGTGCCGCACCTGTAGCATTCGTTGCTGCACACCGCTGCCATTCCTGGCCTCAGCGGGACCGGTGTCGCGGGTGTGACTAGGTCGTTGCTGCCTCTACCTGCTCGCCACTGTGCCATCTGTCGTCGGTACGTGGCTTGGCCTGCGTCGGTGTCCGGCTGGTGTAAGTACACGGTTAGTCGTTGCCTTATGTCTGCTTTCTCCGCCTCTGTTGCCGGGACTCGCTGCTGGTAGCCTCTGGGAGCGGTGGACGTGTACGGTCCCAGGCGGTACGGTACGACCGCGTTTGAGGGGTTGCTTCTGACTGGTGCGGGTGCGGCTGCTGTCTGGGCCGCTCCGTGCTGCTGCTTGTGACTTCTCCCCTGCTTCATTGCCTGGTTGTCCATCTTAAGGTCCGTGACCATGGCTGTCAGGTCGCGGATGGTCTTTTCTGCGTTGGCTCGTGTCGTCAGCTGGGCCATGTCGATTGCCTTCACATTGCTCGTGAATGTGGTCCAGTCAGTGTAATTCTGCTGTATGCCTTCGCTGACTGACCCGGGTAACTGGCCTAGCACCTGCTGGATGTACTCCGTCCTATTCTCGAGTTGGCATGCCCGAGCCTTCTCTAGGATTTGCTCCGCCCACGCGACGTGTGCGTGCTGCATCCTGCCCATGTGGGGAACCATAGTTCCGACCTCTTCTGGCTTGAGCTTGTACTTGATCAGTTCATCCGTCTTTTCCATGACCGTCTTGGCTGGCAGTGGTTGCGTGTCCCACCGCGCTGTGAATGCTGGCGCTAGCTGGTCCCAGTCCTCGCGTACTATCGCGGGGAGTGCCTTGTACCATTCTTCGGCTACGGAATCCACTTCTAGGCGTAGTCGGAGGAAGCCTGCTTTGGCTCGGGCCATCACGATGCCTGTCAGCATCATCTGGTACTCTAGGTCCTGCAGGAATTTCCTTGGGTTCTGGGTGTGCTGCCCTCCAAATGGTTCTACGATTGTCGTGGCCATTAGTCGTGCTGGAGCTGTTATCGCTGGTTGGATGGGTAGCGGCTGTACTGGCAGTGTCGGCCACTGGATTCCTTGCTCGGGTTGGTCTAACGGTTCTTGGTTCTGGCCTAGAGGACTTGGCCATAGAGGTGTGAGTGGAGCTGTGTGGAGTGCCGGGGATGCGGATAGGCTCGAGGGAAGGCTGAAGTCCGATGTCTCGTCGGTTGGTGTGTCTATCCGTAGAAGCTCGTCTACGTCTGGGCTGGAACCTCTACTCGCTGATGCTGGGGTGCTACTGGTGTTTTCGTCTGGGGGGGGTGTGATGAGCGTGCTTGCTTTGGGTTTTGCTTTTGCCGCTCGTGGTGGGGGAACTCGGGTTGGGGGTGTCATTCTACTCACTTTTATGCGCGCTGGCCTTGTGTTTTATGTTTCTGCTTGGTCTCGTGGGTTGAATCTCGCTCTCGTCACCACGTTGCAGGGGCGTGTCCTGCCAGTCGAGTCGTGGTTCGATGTCAAGAACCCTTGTTCCTTTATTACATCATCGGTCTAACTACGTGCTCGCGTGCCTTTCCCCTAGTCTGGGGTTCTCTCCCCCGCCTGTCTCTCGTCCCCTATTCCACCGTCAGCCTGCACTTGGTGGATCTTTCGATTTTCGATAAGCCTTGAATTCTGTAGCGTGTGGACGCTGCAGAAATGGAGCTAATTGGTGGATCGAAGTAGTACGTCTCGACACGACTACCCATATCTTAATCGCGCTCACATCGTGCACTAGAATATCTTTTCCAACATAGGCATTTGCATTCTCGATGACTACCATGTATAGTGTGTGCTCCCAATGGCATCGTGCTATAGATGGCGACCCGCACATTTACAAGCCCCCCCCCCTCCCCCAGCCCCCTGCTTTTCCCCCATCGAGAACAGAAAGTTTTTGCTGCGGAGCGTCGGCCATATGACATACCAAGCCCACCGACAACAGAAGGGCAATCTCAGGCCCACAAGCAAACGGCTCATTATGCGTTCCCGACTTTCCATATGTTCCATGTTACGACCAGTAACATGGAACATATGGAAAGTCTCTTCCCGTCCCAGAAGTCCCTTTTTCTTTTGGCAGAGCTAAAATTTTCGGCTCAACATGCTTGCGAGAGATATTGGATCATGGAGATTTCTAGTCATGAGTCGTGGAAAGCGTGCCCTCCAACGATGTTGTACCCCCCCAGCCAGGTGGGTGGGCACATGGGGCAAGACTTCAACGATGCCAACTACAATCTTGTTGTCCCGGGCATATTGATTACCAACGTATATAGGGACCTCGCTACGGTGGAGTAGGATTGGGGGCTGGATGACGTGGGAAGCGTAGCGTTGTACAGCTACCCGACGCTGAGATAAGCACAGACAACGCATACAGTTCCTCAGGCAGCGCCCGGCCCTCCAACGGTTCATCCACAGCCCGCAGTCGAACATTGTCATGGTGCATATCGCGTCGCTGGGGGTCAATTCTGGTCGTTGTAAAGAGCTCGACATAGTGTGTGGGGGAATGATAAGTTGTACCCGATCCCCAGCTTGGTATTGGCGATGGGCGGGGTTTCGAAATATGATATTTTGCTTTGAATGCTCTCCCGCACGATCGAAAAGTACTACACTATTAGAGGTTGATTTCCATCTCTTCCCGCAGCATCAGCTGTGGCCAGTTCGCCATAGGTCCTGCCAGCGGCGCGACCGATATGTCGGAATCGGCGTTTGAGAGAAGTGACTGGTATACATTACGTGTTCTTCGCAACAAGTTTTCGTCATCACGTGGCTAGGTTGCGCCTCCGCCGCATGACGGTTGGTTATCTGGTCATGCCAGGGCCACCCTTACCCTAAGTCTCCCGTACCTTCGAGAGGAACCCGTCCAATGTGCACCTCCGAGTCTGTTTTTCCCATGCTGGAGATCTATCTCATGTCGTAAAAAGTTCCAAGCATTCGGCGGTTGGGACTTCTATGGACGCCAAGTAGCCCAGCAGCGGTTCACTCTTCCCAAATTTCCATCCCACAGTCCACCCATTATCCCACCTCATTGCACAGTTGCCTTTCACTCTGACGTTTTCGATCGTAGGTCTCGGCCTTTCATTCATCACTCGCCAACACCTGTCAACGGTCATGGGGCGACAGACTAGAGATCAGCAGATTGGAAGGGAACTCATATTTAGACTGGCCGTGGTTCAATGCGGTCCAGTCTGAGCTGTTAAATGTACGTTAAACTCTCACCAACTTCAAACAATGTTGATCAGACTCCGCAGCTGTATTATATTTGCGTGCGACTCGAAGTTGGATCAGTGCGAAGTTGCAGTCTGCAGTCTGAGTCTGGGCTGTGAAAATACCGAGTGGTGTGAGTCAGACGGTGTTGACACTGGACCTGCGGCAACAATACGTTTCGGGCAAAACTGACCATATCTTGCAGGCATATATACGGAATGGATGCGTTCAACCAAGCGTTCAACCTCAGCTGGTATACTAGATGAAGAGCCACATCAGCGCATCAACTCCCAGGACTACCGGATGATAGATGATCCCCTTATTTCTGTCGTTATCAGAGTTCTGTCGGTGCCTTTTCCTAATATCTCATTACTGAATCTCAGCACCATGAATCTCACCATCCCGCGTCCCGAATCCGCGATCCCTGACGTGCCTTACGACACACGCAAACAAGGACGATGAATGGATCTCGCGATGGTTAAGGGCCTAGTTGGGAACTTGAATGTGACACCATGCTCGGGAATAGTGACGAACGGAGATCCTCAATCTAGCGTTGTTTTTATTCAGGCGCCATAGGATCTTAGTCCATCCCTCTCTACACCAGTTCGCTTTGGTGATGGAACTTCCTACGATATGCTGTGGTCACACTTCCCGTTTCCACCTCGGGCACACCCGTCCTGACAAAGCCATACGAGCAACGTTCAATCTATACAACCCCGCTAGAGCCAATTGCCTCTATCAGCTTGATAGTTCTTCGTGTTAAAGTGTCCAGCGACGCCGTGTTCTCACGACTGAGGTGGGTAAGATGGTGGTGGAAGCGGAAATGGTCTTGATATGTGTCTGACATCGTGAAAGTCTGAGAGTCCCCAACCGTAAGCACCCAAATCGGAGAGGTACTCGATATATAGTGCCATACCGTACAATCTCTGTGCACACCTGCATGATTTCAAGGTACAGGTGGGACGTTAGTTGAGGGCGCTATCCCTTCCTAAGGATGATCCCCCACGTTTAATACACAGGCTAAGGAGGTGCTATAACAGACACCCTTGAAACGGCCCGGGCTGTGCTCCTTACTAAGTACTACGCGTGAGCCGTGAACCCCAGTGAGAAGTGGAATGTAGTAATCCGAAGTAAACTGCAAAAAATTGAACCATTCAATTTACTTCAAAAATCCGAACAATAGCCATTTTAATTCAATGGAAAATTGAAGGCATTATGGTTATTCTGCATCGAATTGAATACCAGATCAGATCGGATTGAATTTATTTGATTGCAATCAAATCAGGAGAATTGAATTAATAACCATTTATTTTCTATTTACGGTTACAGTTCTATTCAATTTTATTCTACCCTCGATGCTAATCACCTTGCCCCCAGGCTAGCCACGCGTCAAACAATCCAAGTCATCTTGATACCCACCATGTCTGCAAACCCGACTACTGCGGTCAACAATCCACCACCTGCACGTCATCATCTTTGTCCCCATCGTCCACTCTGGGCGTGGGCGTGGGAGCCCCTCATCCTCGAGCTTGCAATGGCATGCGCATGGATTTGCGGCTGTTTGTGCAAGAGGGGGGCGGATGTGGGACGGAGATGTTGTGGGACTCTCCATGGGGCAGCGGCGGCGAGAGAGAGGTCAGGGTCGTCATCGTCATTGTCATCATTGTTTTGTTCTTGCTCTTGGGTTTGGTGATCTATCTGTATTGGAAACCATCAGGAAAGATGTCAACGATGGGATCCCTTATAGCAAAGGGCTGACCTTGCCGATGACAGCGTGACCCAGACCACCACATGGTGCCCATTTTGGCTACCCCATCGTTTGCGCGGATCGAATTCCTGGGATTACCTCGATCAACGAAATATAGCGTTACAAAGGTCTCTAGGAGAGACATACCATCCCAGCCACCAGTCAGTTCATGCACAAAGTACTGCACACCATCCACACCGAGGACGAAACCAACGAGATTTGCGCCCATCGATAGCAAGATGTTGAAGACCCCACCTGCCGCTCATATGAGGCGGTACCACCACTTTTCCCCAAACTACAGCAAAAAAAAGGGAACGGGGTGAGAAAAGAGCTCGCTTCCAGATATTAACCATACCTTGCAGAGTTTGATAACAGCACACACACCAAGGATGCAGGTAACACTTGAAGGGGAAAAGGTTATTTAACTGACCTGGCAGCAGCGGCGGCCAGGGGAAGGGGGGGTTGGCATGGAGATGCCAAGGTCGAGAGGAGGTCTGCTGCTCTGGTGAAGTTACGTCTAGGAGAGGCACGCTGGAAGAGCAGGAGGGAGAGGAAGCACATTGGGGGGCAATGGGAGAAAAGTGCGGCCATAAGCTCAATCAAAGATGCAGCCCCAAAAAAAGACCCAAATGATGCTGGTCTGAAGAAACGGAAGGGAGATACTCACGAAGGTCTGTGGAGAGTATACAGGCCTCACGGGCAGCAGAGGAAAGAACTAGGGGACGCTTTGAAAATGAGAGGAAGAGGGAAGAAATGTATGCGTCAGAATCAGCGCGCAACACGAAGTCGATAGATGTAGCATGACAAACAACCACAAATAGGACAGTGCCTGGGTCAGTAAGTACTCGATGCAGAGTTCAATGAACTGGATAAACAGTGCGCGATTCAGTTCATTCAATTCTAATCAGTTGCTTTCGATCGAGAAATAAATCTCGTGACTCAATCATTTGTATTCAATAAAATTCATAGAGAGATTGGATGTGATCGAGCGCTATTCAAATTTTATCAATGAAATCGAATTAATATTATTGTTATCATTTTATATCAATTCACATCAATCGTATTCATGTCATTCAATTTTATTCGATCGGATCATATTTAATTCAATCCACTTCTCACTGGGCGTGAACGCGTGAACCGCCGACCTTCCCATAATTACAGTATCGAAGATTCTGCAAAAGGCAAACGCCCAAGCGCCAGGCACGCTTCAAGTTGCCTTTTAGAAAAATTCCTTGGCCTTTTCTCTGCCCTTCTGGGCTAACCTCCATTCGAAGCTATTCTCTAAGGTCTCGCAATCGCTCACCTCCCAATGGTCATTCATGTTATTCTACTGGAATAGTTCTTGAAATTTTGGCAACTCGATCGACTCGAAAAGTTTGTGGGTCGCAAGACGATCTTCCCCAGCGCCCCTACACTATTCGCCTCACCGACCTTGATCCCGACAAAAGCTTTTACTCTCACCATGAGTTGAAAAAAGTAATCCCCGTGGAGTATGCCAAACTCACACCACTGGAGTATTCCATGACGTCGCCCTTACTGTTTTATTTGTACCTGTTGACCACAAGGTATACTAGGACAGTCGTAGTTGTGGGCGCATGTGTCGCCGAACTCCCAAATTGACCAGTCACATCTAAAGGACCTTGGCCTCCATGAATCTGCCCTTCTTGTTCTTAGTGAATACTGTATAATACTGTCATCCTGGACAGTCAGCGTTGATGACATAGTAGTAAAACTCACAGGTAGCTCGTGTTCCACCGAAACTCTCATCTTATCCGGTCGTCCTCCGTAACCGTCTATCTGAGAAGTGGCGCCAGAGCCCCAAAGTCCTCGGGGCTCGGATGCCGCGTGCGAATGCATTGACGACAGTTATGCGCTTGTCTTCGCTCCGACTTCCCCTGCCCGTTCCCGTGTCCCCCTCCTCCTTTTCACTTTTGAGGGATGTAAAACATTTTTCGGGCGTGTCAAACCTGCATGCCGGTACCTCACTCACAGTACGTTCAATTCAGATGACGTCTGTAGATTTCATATGTGCCGTATGAAAAAGTGGATTGATTCCCAGCCGGACGCCAGGGTCCAATTCTGGTATAGGTCAGCGCCCATCTTGACCGAGTGACCGAGGACACCGCCACCGCCACGGGCATCGTCCAAGAGGCCTACACGCTGCTGTATACTCTTCAATCGCACACGTCCAAGTCATTGCTCACCTCCCTGAACATGCCTGGTTGCTGCTCTACCATCATTCATCCTCCCCTCGTTAGAAGGCTCGGCCAACGTAAGCAGTCATGATCTTTGTATCCCTGATCTGATCACAAACTTGCGATTTAATAGGGCTTAATAGCAACAGACGTCACTCACCTATCCATATCCTCAACAGCGACGTGCTTCTCAATATATTTCATCTTTATCGTCTGGCCGATCCAGACGAATACAAAGATGAGAGTGGCATGTATTACTTTGAATGGGGCCGTCAACGTTGGTGGTACAAACTAGCACATGTTTGTCGACTGTGGCGAAATCTTATTCTTGAATCACCATCCGGGCTCGACCTTCATCTATTCTGCACCAACGGCGTGCCTGTAGCGGATATGCTTGCACATTCGCCACCTCTACCACTCACCATCTGTTATGACGTTGATTGGAAGATAACAGCAGAAGATGAATCGGGTATACTTCTCGCACTTTCGCACCGTGATCGCGTTCGCCGCATTGACCTATGGAAGCTCCAAAATGCGGGAACGCTTGTCAAGGCTATGGATAATCAATTCCCAAGTCTGGAGCGCATGTATATCCATTCTCTGACTGAAGTGGTCCTTCCTGTAACGTTTCAAGCGCCCAATTTACGCCATTTCAGACTGACGATGGCCTCCCTATCAATCCAATCCCCTTTGCTCACAACTACTCCCGGTCTTGTCACCCTCCATCTTAAAGATATCCCACCATCCTCCTATTTCCCTCCGAGTTATATACTTGCCCGGCTTTCACTTATGCTCCAGCTAGAGAGTCTCATCATTGATTTTCGTCCCTCTGCTCCCAATCTTGATGTTGAAAGGCAGCTGCACCAGACCCCGGACATGACCACTTTTCCTAACCTACACTGGTTTGCGTTCGCTGGCATGAGCGCCTATTTGGAGGCCCTTGTCTCTCGGATCAGCGCCCCTTCCCTTAATACCCTTCAAGTGAATATTTTTAATCGGCTCTCCGTTACTGTCCCACGACTCTTGCAGTTCATGCAAACATCCGAGAAGCTCACATTTGGCGCTATCCAAGTAACTTTCGGTACATCTGTCGTTTCATTACATGCGGTTCCTTGGAAGTGGGACACTCCTTTGATGTTGAAGATCGAGTGCGGACAGCTCTACGCGTCTGCAGTGCAACTTTTTGGTTCACTTTCACCCGTCCTTTCTGTTGTCGAGAAAGTCGCATTCGGCTACAAAGAGAACGATGAAATATCTGAATGGCACGACAATGTCGATCGAAGGCAATGGCGTGAACTTATTAGGCAATTCACCAATGCGAAGACCATTCATGTGCAAGATGATCTCGTCAGCAAAATCTTCCATTCCTTATCATCTGACGATGGAGGGAAACCACTGGAACTCCTTCCGAACCTTGAGGAGGTTGGATATTCTGGAGGAAGCGATGCTCGGGACGCAGTTACCACATTTCTCGATGAACGAGTAGCGGGCCATCCCGTCAGCCTGCACTTGGTGGATCATTCGACCTTCAATGAGCCTTGGGTTCTGTAGCGTGTGGACGCTGCAGAAATGGAGCTAATTGGTGGATCGAAGTAGTACGTCTCGACACAACTACCCATATCTCGGTCGCGCTCACATTTTGCACCAGAATATCTTAGTCAACATAGGCGTATGCATTCTCGATGACTACCATGTATCGTGTGTGCTCCCAATGGCATCGTGCTATAGATGGCGACCCGCACATTTACGAGCCCCCCCCCCTCCCCCCCAACCCTCTGCTTTCCCCCATCGAGAACAGAAAGCTTTTGCTGCGGAACGTCGGCCATATGATATACCAAGCCCACCGACAACAGAAGGGCAATCTCAGGCCCACAAACGGCTCATTATGCGTTCCCGACTTTCCATATGTTCCATGTTACGACCCGTAACATGGAACATATGGAAAGTCTCTTCACGTCCCAGAAGTCCCTTTTTTTTTTGGCGGAGCTAAATTATTTTTTGGCAAAATATGCTTGCGAGAGATATTGGATCATGGAGAATTCTAGCCATGAGTCGTGGAAAGCGTGCCCTCCAACGATGTTGTACCCTCCCAGCAGGTGGGCGGGCACATGGGGCTGTCTATGGTCCGCCTTCTCCCGTCAATGTCCATCATCTGTACTCCCTTGCAAGGGGAGCTACTTAAGACTTCAACGATGCCAACTACAATCTTGTTGTCCCCGGCATATTGATTACCAATGTATATAGGGACCTTGCTATACGGTGGAGTAGGATTAGGGACTGCGGGGCTGGATGACAGGCGTGGGAAGCGTAGCGGACTTGTACAGTAACCCGACGCTGAGATAAGCACAGACAACGCATACAACAGTAACCACTACATCCGCGCCCGGCCCTCCAACTGTTCATCCACAGCCCGCAGTCGAACATTGTCATGATGCATATCGCGTCGCTGGGGGTCAATTCCGGTCGTTGTAAAGTGACGATCGAGCTCGACGTAGTTGATGCTGCCAACGCCTGAGGGAGTCGACATGGTGTGTGGAGAGAATGATAAGTTGTACCCGAAGACCATTCATGTACAAGATGATTCCGTCAGCAAAATATTCCGTTCCTTATAACAAAGAACGGAATATTTTGTTGACGAGATCATCTCGGAATGCAGTTACCACATTTCTCGATGAACAACTTTCTTGGGCTGCTAGTCTTGCTGTCGACATCAATGGATATCACTAAGAAGATTGCTCCGTCGTTGTGGAATCACGCTCCAGCCTTCTACTTCCCCTCTGCTGGCGCTGTATCCGAGACGTTGCGTCTAACCGTTGTCCCCGTCGACGGCGAAAACCTTGGATCCCCTTTTCACGTCAACGCCGACCCATCGACCAAGCTCATTGTGATGCACAATCTAATTCGCAATAGACTTCTGAAAATACATATTGGGGAATACCATCGATCTGGGTTGGAGATTTTGCCTCTCCAGGCAACACCGACTCTCGATCAGCTTAAGAGCGAAAATCTCGCCAATTCTCGCGAGAGAGCCTTACAACTCGATGAACTTCTACACAATCCTGTGGTTCCTTCCACAAGGGTTGAATGGGATTCAATTTGTCATATGGTTGCCTGCTATAGATCGTGAGTTTTTCAGGTCCAACCCGTCTATGAACTACTAATCTCTACTGACCCCCACTGTAGAGCGTTTTCCGGCAGATCCTGTTCTTGTCGTCAACCTACTCATGACCTTGCATCTGAAGGAGTCTCTTAGAGGACGCTACAGCTGCTTCGCAGAGTCGAGAGAGATCGCTCCCACAGTTCGAAGCTCTCCTGAGGGCTGAATATAACCAGCCTGACGAGGGCGACCTCTTCGATATGGCGACCGGAGCCCAGTTTCCTTCAAGCATCGTTGTGGCATCGCACATTTTCCTGTACAGGTGGCGCCGCCGAATATATTGAACACATCCATCCCGATGTAGGCCTGCAAGATATTGCCAGTTTTGCCTGAAAAGGATTACTTCGCACTCGTCCAACTCCGGGTCCGAGTCGCACACAAATTATAATCCAGCTGATCACGTGGCGGAGTCTGATCATATTGTTTGTGTATATATATTGTTTACACACGTACTTTCAGAAGCTGGTCAGAGTTTGACAGCTCAGACTGGACCGAATCGGACCACGGTAACACTAACCAGTCTAAATATAAGTTTCGAGGCCATCTCGAAAGGTAAGGTTCCTTTCAAAAGCTATCACCCATGAGTTAAAAAAAAATCCTCATGGAGTAAGCCGAAATCACACCATACTACTCGATGACGTCGCCCTCTCTCTTCGTGCGGCCAAGTCTATGTACAATGCCCTGTAGGGGAAAAAACCTCAATGTCCTAGCATTTGTTGCTTTATACCTGCGGACCACGAGGTACAAGTGACATATGCACCGGCAGTGTTGGACGCATGTGCCAGACTCCCAAACTGACCAGTCACATCTAAAGGACCCTGACTTCCATGAATCCGCCCTTCTTGTTCGTGGCGAATACTGTTATCCTGGGCAGTCAGCGTTGATGACATAGCAAAACTCACAGGCAGTTCGTGTTCTACCGAAAATCTCATCTTATACAGGTCATCCTCCGTAACCGTCTGTCTGGGAAGTGGCGCCAGAGTCCCAAAGATCCTCGGGACTCGGATGTCGCATGCGAATGCATTGACGACATAGCTATCCGCTTGTCTTTGCTCCGACTTCCCTTGTCCCCCCCTCCTTTTCACTTTTGAGAGCCGTAGAATATTTTTCGAATGCGTCAAACCTGCCTGCCGGTACCTCACTCACAGTACGTCCAATTCAGATGACGTCTGTAGATGTCATTTGTGCCGTATGAAAAGGTAGACTGATTCCCAGACGGACGCCAAGGTCCAATTCTGGATATAAGTCAGCGCCCATCTTGACCGAGGACACCGCCACCGCCACGGGAATCGTCCAAGAGGCCTACACGCTGCTGTATACTCTCCAATTGCATCCACGTCCGAGTCATTGCTCACCTCCCGGAACATGCCTGGTTGCTGCTCTACCATCATTTACCCTCCCCTCATCAGAATGCTCCGAGTCGGCCAAAGTAAGCAATTCCAAATCATGATCTTTGTATCCCTGATCTAATCACAAACTTGCGAATCAATAGGGCTCAACAACAATCGATGTCACTCACCTATCCATAAACTCAACGATGACGTGCTTCTCAATATATTTCATCTTTATCGTCTGGCTGATCCAGACGAATATAAAGATGAGAGTGGCATGTATTACTTTGAATGGGGCCGTCAACGTTGGTGGTACAAACTGGCACATGTTTGTCGACTATGGCGAAATCTTATTCTTGAATCACCATCCGGGCTCGACCTTCATCTGTTCTGCACTAATGGTGTGCCTGTAGCAGACATGCTTGCACATTCACCACCTCTACCACTCACCATCTGTTATGACGGCGATCGTGTGATAACAGCAGAAGATGAATCGGGTATATTCCTCGCACTTTCGCACCGTGATCGCGTTCGCCGCATTGACCTTTGGAAGCTCCCAAATGCGGGAACGTTTGTCACGGTTATGGATGATCAATTCCCAAGTCTGGAGCGCATGTATATCCATTCTCTGACTGAAGTGGTCCTTCCTGTAACGTTTCAAGCACCCAATTTACGCGATTTCAGACTGATGACGGTCTCCCTTTCAATCCAATCTCCTTTGCTCACAGCTACTCCCGGTCTTGTCACCCTCATGCTTAGAAATATCCCCCCATCCTCCTATTTCCCTCCGAGTTATATACTTGCCCGGATTTCACTTATGCTCCACCTAGAGACGCTCGTCATTGATTTTCGTTCCCCTGATCCCAACCGTGACGTTGAAGGGCAGCTGCACCAGACCCTGGACATGACCACTTTTCCTAACCTACACTGGTTTGCGTTCGCTGGTGTGAGCGCCTATTTGGAGGCCCTTGTCGCTCGGATCAGCGCCCCTTCCCTTAATACCCTTCAAGTCTATCTTTTCGATGGGCTCTCCGTTACTTTCCCACGACTCTTGCAGTTCATGCAAACATCCAAGAGCCTCACATTTGGCGCTGTCCAGGTAACCTTCGGTGCACTTGTCGTTTCATTACATGCGGTTCCTTGGAAGTGGGACACTCCTTTGATGTTGGAGATCGAGTGCGGACATCTCTACTGGCAGGTTGCATCTGCGGTGCAACTTATTGGTACACTATCACCCATACTTTCTGTTGTCGAGAAAGTCGCATTCAGCTACGAAGAGCACGATCCATCATCAGAATGGCACAACATCGTCGACCCCAGTCAATGGCGTGAACTTCTTATGCCGTTCACCAACGTGAAGACCATTCATGTGCAAGATGATCTCGTCAGCAAAATCTTCCCTTCCTTATCATCTGACGATGGAGGGAAACCACTGGAACTCCTTCCGAACCTTGAGGAGGTTGGATATTCTGGAGGAAGCGATGCTCGGGACGCAGTTACCACATTTATCGATGAACGACAAGTAGCGGGTCATCCCATCAGCCTGCAGTTGGTGGATAATTCGATGTTCAATAATCCCTGGGTATTGTAGCTTGTGGACGCTGCAGCTTGGTGGATCGAAGTAGTACGTCTCGACACAACTACTCATATCTTAGTCGCGCTCACACCGTGCACTAGAATATCTTTGTCAACATAGGCGTATGCATTCTCGATGACTATCATGTCTAGTGTGTGCTCCCATCATCGCGCTATAGATGGCGACCCGCTCATTTACAAGCTCCCCACACCAGCCCCCTGCTTTCCCCCCATCGAGAACAGAACATTTTTTTTGCGGAACGTCGGCCATATCACATGCCGAGCCCGCCGACAACACAAGGGCAATCTCAGGCCCACAAGTAAACGGCTCATTATGCGTTCCGAACATGGAACATATGGAAAGTCTCTTCCCGTCCCAGAAGTCCCGGTCTTTTTTTTGGCGGAGCTAAATTTTTCGGCACATGCTTGCGAGAAATATTGGATTCTGCGGTTCATCGTGGATATTTCTAGTGGAAAGCGGTGTATTCATATCGGAAAACGTTTACAGATGAAGATCGAGTGACAATAACAATATGTGCAGGTTGCAGATAATAATGGAGACGACGGGGTAATCTAAAGACGATCTGCACGGAAGGGGGGACACAAAAACATCTGAACCAGGACGGGCTTGAACTTCTCAGATGCCCGGAGCGGCAAGGCCCGGCCGGCAATCCCCAGATTAAGTTCGAGGCCAACAAATACACGTTCCCGCATACCCATTCCTGCATACCCACGATGCAAGTGCTGAAACTCTGCTGTATCATCAAAGGCTAGGGTGCTACGTTCACCATCGAAATATCAGGAAACGACCGTGTCAGTGACCTCAAAGAAATGATTAACGCCAAATGCAGTCCAGGTACTAGTATCCCTCTGCCAGGGAGCTCACACTGTCAAAGGGGAGGAATGGGATTGGGTCCGATATCGACATTGATTAACATCTATCCCACTTGATCAGGTTGATATCGGATTTACCAATCAGATGCAGGCATCCCTTGCAGCCCTCCCTATCAGAGAGTCAGTGAGCAGTGAAACCCTGATATCATGGGAACGCGTCTCTCGTCTGTGGAAGGATCAACTGCCTGAAGGTGACCATATTCTTGTAACGCTCCCGCCTGCTAGTGAGCCGAAACTTGCTGTCGCTATCAATGGATATTACTAACAAGCTTGCTCCGTCGTTGCGATATCACGCTCCAGCCTTCCACGTCCCCACTGCTGCCGTTGTATCCGAGGCGTTACGTCTAACCGTTGTCCCCATAGACGGCGAAAGCTTTGAATCGCCTTTTCACATCAATGCTGATCCATCGACCAATTTCATCGTGATGCACAATCTAATTCGCAAATAGACTTCGGGAAATACATATACGCCGTGATGATAAGGGGGAAGGAGAGAAAAGTTATTGTATTGTTTTGCCCCAAAGTCCCCAACTTAAGTACTTGTGCAATAACTAATACATGTGATAAATGTGCGATGCTGGTGACGTCACGGTGCGAACATCATTACTCCTCCTCATCGTACATAATTTGCATGTCCAAGACCAAGGTAAACAGAATGCCATGCGGCAAAAGAGAGTGAAAGTGTGCGAAGGTGTGCGCGAGGCAAAAAGAGCAAGGGGACCGCCGCGGCAGTAAAAGAAGGGAGAACGAGTTGTCGAAAAAACATTATCAGGTGATTATCGAATGCAGTAAGGTGTGGTATTCAGGTAGAGAAAGAAAAGGGGCCGATAGGCGGGAGAAGATGAAGAAAAAAGTGCCGATAGGCGGGAGAAAATGAAGGGGCCGGTGAGGCCATGATAAGAGAAAAAAGCATACCATCAATGTTGGGCAAATCGATCGATCTGGTTTGGAGATTTTGCCTCTCCAGGCGACGCCGACTCTCAATTAGCTAAAGAGCGAAAATCTCGCCAATCCCCGCGAGAGGGCGACCTCTTCGATCTGGCGACCGGAGCCCATATTCCTTCAAGCATCGTTGTGGCGTCGCACATTTTCCTGTACAGGTGGCGCCGCCGAATATGTTGAACACATCCATCCCGATGTATCCCTGCAAGACATTGTCCGTTTTGCCTGAAACGTATCACTTCGCACTGGTCCAACTCCGAGTCGCACACCGAGTCGCACACAAATCAGCTGATCACGTGCCGGAGTCTGATCATATCGTTTGTGTATATACTTTCAGAAGTTGGTCAGAGTTTGACAGCTCAGACTGGACAGCATCGGATCACGGCAACGCTAACCAGTCTAAGTATAAGTTCCGAGGCTATCTCGAGTTCCTTTCAAAAGCTACCGTACCACCCATGAGTTGAAAAAAAAGAATCCCCATGGAGTAGCCGAAATCACACCATACTACTCCATGATGTCGCCCTCTCTCTTCGTGCGGCCAAGTCTATGTACGACGCGTTGCAGGGGAAAAACCTCGAAGTCCTAGCATTTGTTACTTGTACCTGCGGACCACGAGGTACAAGTGACATACGCTAGGACATGGAGTCGTGGACGCATGTGCCGGCCCGGGGCTCCCAAGTTGACCGGTCACATCTAAAGCACTCTGACTTCCATGAATCTGCCCGTTCGTAGCAAATACTGTATAATACTGTTATGCTGGACAGTCAGCGTTGATGACACAGTAAAGTTGAACCTCACACAGACAGCTCGTGTTCCACCGAAAATCTCATCTTATCCAGGTCATCCTCTGTAACCGTCTGTCTGGGAAGTGGCGCCAGAGTCCCAAAGGTCCTCAGGACTCGTATGTCACATGCGAACGCATTGACGACATAGTTATCCGCTTGTCTTCGCTCCGACTTCCCTTGTTCCCCCTCTCCTTTTTACTTTTGAGAGAATATTTTTCGAATGCGTCAAACCTGCCTGCCGGTACCTCACTCCGTGACTCACAGTACGTTTAATACAGATGACGTCTGTAGATGTCATTTGTGCCTTATGAAAAAGTGAACTGATCGCAGACGGACGCCAGGGTCCAATTCTGGATATAAGTCAGCGCCCATCTTG
The DNA here is from genome assembly GCA_022376515.1 of Lactifluus volemus. Taxonomy (NCBI): domain Eukaryota; kingdom Fungi; phylum Basidiomycota; class Agaricomycetes; order Russulales; family Russulaceae; genus Lactifluus; species Lactifluus volemus. The sequence continues at coordinate 67,740 of WTXI01000150.1, forward strand.
ACCGAGGACACCGCCACCGCCACGGGAATCGCCCAAGAGGCCTACACGCTGCTGTATACTCTCCGATCGCATCCACATCCGAATCATTGCTCACCTCCCTGAAAATGCCTGGTTGCTGCTCTACCATCATTTACCCTGCCCTCATCAGAAGGCTCCGAGTCGGCCAAAGTAAGCAATTCCAACTCATGACCTTTGTATCCCTGATCTGATCACAAACTTGCGATTTAATAGGGCTCAACAGCAATAGATGTCATTCACCTATCCATATCCTCAACGACGACGTGCTTCTCAATATATTTCATTTGTATCGTCTGGCCGATCCAGACGAGTATAAAGATGAGAGTGGCCTGTTTAACTTTAAATGGGGCCGTCAACGTTGGTGGTACAAACTGGCACATGTTTGTCGACTGTGGCGGAATATTATTCTTGAATCACCATCCGGGCTCGACCTTCATCTGTTCTGCACTAATGGTGTGCCTGTAGCAGACATGCTTGCACATTCACCACCTCTACCACTCACCATCTGTTATGACGGCGATCGTGTGGTAACAGCAGAAGATGAATCGGGTATATTCCTCGCACTTTCGCACCGTGATCGCGTTCGCCACATTGACTTTTGGGACCTCCAAAATGCTGGAACGCTTGTCAAGGCTATGGGCGATCAATTCCCAAGTCTGGAACGCATGTATATCCATTCTCCAGCCGAAGAAGTGGTCCTTCCCGTAACGTTTCAAGCGCCCAATTTACGCCATTTCAGAATGATGACGGCCTCCCTTTCAATCCAATCTCCTTTGCTCACAACTACTGCCGGTCTTGTCACCCTCATGCTTAGAGATATCCCATCATCCTCCTATTTCCCTCCGAGTCATCTCCTTTCCCAGATTTCACTTATGCTCCAGCTAGAGATACTCGCCATTGATTTTCGTCCCTCTCCTCCCAACCGTGACATTGAAATGCAGCTGCACAACTGGCAGACCCCAGACATGACCACTTTTCCTAACCTACACTGGTTTGCGTTCGCTGGTGTGAGCGCCTATTTGGAGGCCCTTGTCGCTCGGATCAGCGCCCCTTCCCTTAATACCCTTCAAGTCTATCTTTTCGATCGGCTCTCCGATACTGTCCCACGACTCTTGCAGTTCATGCAAACATCCAAGAGCCTCACATTTGGCGCTGTCCAGGTAACCTTCGGTGCACTTGTCGTTTCATTACATGCGGTCCCTTGGAAGTGGGACACTCCTTTGATGTTGGAGATCGAGTGCGGCGGTCTCGACTGGCAGGTTGAATCTGCGGTGCAACTTTTTGGTACACTTTCACCCATACTTTCTGTTGTCGAGAAAGTCGCATTCAGCTACGAAGAGCACGATCCATCATCAGAATGGCACAACATCGTCGACCCCAGTCAGTGGCGTGAACTTCTTATGTCGTTCACCAACGTGAAGACCATTCATGTGCAAGATGATCTCGTCAGCAAAATCTTCCCTTCCTTATCATCTGACGATGGAGGGCAACCACTGGAACTCCTTCCGAACCTTGAGGAGGTTGGATATTCTGGAGGAAGCGATGCTCAGGACGCAGTTACCACATTTATCGATGAACGACAAGTAGCGGGTCATCCCATCAGCCTGCAGTTGGTGGATAATTCGATATTCAATGAGCCTTGGGTTCTGTAGCCTATGGACGCTGCAGCAATGGAGCTAATTGGTGGATCGAAGTAGTATGTCTCGACACAACTACCCATATCTCAGTCGCGCTCACACCATACACTGGAATATCTTAGTCAACATAGGCGTATGCATTCTCGATGACTATCATGTATAGTGTGTGCTCCCAATGTTATCGTGCTATAGATGGCGACCCGCACATTTACAAGCCCCTCCCCTCCCCTCCCCAGCCCCCTGCTTTTCCCCCATCGAGAACAGAAAGCTTTTGCTGCGGAACGTCAGCCATATGACATACCAAGTCTATCGACAACAGAAGGGCAATACAAGCAAACGGCTCATTATGCGTTCCGTAACATGGAACATATGAGAGTCTCTTCCCGTCCCAGAAGTCCCAGTCTTTTTTTGGCGGAGCTAAAATTTTCGGCACAACATGCTTGCGAGAGATATTGATTGGAAGCTGGGTTCAAGATACACGATTTTGAAATCCCAATTCCGGACTGCGACGCGTCGGATGATGAAACACCTAGGCTATCCTTTAATATGGTCATCGAAGCGAGGAGAGGCGGGGTTGTAGAAGGCGGTTCTGTGAGTGAATCACAGCCAATCTGTTCAAGTTGGACAAGATATTCCTGACTTGGACCTAAAGGATATGTAAGATGCGATTGTTCCGTGTCATCTGCTTCCCTCAATGTCGCACCGTCTTTGTACTGGGACTGAGGGTCCGGCCTCCCTACCTTTTGGCTCCTTTATTCGTGAGCTTGTTTGTAGTGAGGTCACGGTATGACGATTAGATATAGATGAACATCCTCGGAGCGCGGAGCGCTAGACAAGCGATCCCGGGCCGGCGTCCTTTTGGGCTTCAGAAATCGGACCTGGACCCCTTCCTGCAAGCCCTGCTTTTGAGGAACCCGTTCAACGTGCCGGATATCTACGTCACAGTCTCGTATGCAAAAGTCCCAAGCGTTTTTTTTATGACAGCGACCAACTTAAAGTAGAAAAGGCCCCGATGGTTCTCTCCTTCATCATAAACGCTCCATCGCGACCTTCCTCGTTTTCGATCCCAGGACCCGACCTTAGTATTATCCTCACGAAGGGTTGTACCCTTGAACATGGTTCCACCTCTGCCTTGCAACCATACAGGTGTGCATCGAGATTATACTGTAGGCAGTGTATACTAAATAACACTTGAAATGAGTGCTCGATGCTGAAGATTCAGGTTCCTACGAGACCTAGAGATCATCAACCAGCCATTTACCCAGCTAATGGTACATTGCGTCATGGCTACTCGCAATTATATGGTGGCACCGCGCACATTCAGCGCGTGACGGCTTACACGCACTATACTATGCCCTCCAACGATGTTGTACCCTCCCAGCCAGGTGGGCGGACACATGGGACTGTCTATGGTCCGCCTTCTCCTGTCAGTGTCCTTCATCATTTGTACTTCCTACCCTAAGCATTCAGTTTAGAGCGCCCAATTTGGTGAGGCGCCTGAGAATGAACCTGTGACCTTGGAAAGGAGCGCAAGGGGAGCTACAGTACTCAAGACTTCAATGATGCCAACCACAATCCCGTTGTCCCCGGGATATTGACAACCAACGTATATAAGGACCTCGCAGTACGGTTTATCTACAACCCGAAATCAAACGTTGTCATGATACACACAGCATCGGAGGCGGGGATCGGTTTTGGCCGACTTAAAGTGAGGATCGAGCTCGAAAATGATGACGCCATATGAGAACATAGTGCCATACTAAAGTGTGCGGAGAGAATGGTAAGCGGTAGTCCCCATTTTTGTTTGATCTTAGGTGTTGGCGATGTTCTGGTACCGGGCGAAAGAAAAGAAAAGAAATTTTGCTTCAGTACGACTCTGCTGGTAGCGCAGTTCCATGACCAAAGTGTTTCTAAAGAGAGCTGATAGCACAGCAAGGGATGACGACATTCGAAGAGAAGCGGTGGATTGGGATCCCAATTTGCCAGTCTACTCTCCTAGTTGCGCGTAGAACTTAAGTGGTGTTATATACAAAAACCCTCGACAGAACCATCCAGCTGCATCTGTAGAATGTTTAACGCGACTTACAAAAAGTCGGTTGTTTTGTTTGTTTAAAGGAAGGCGTGAGAAATAAATTGAGAGTCCGTTCAGCAGAGGGAAACGACCAAGACGAGCCGGAAATCTCGCGAGGCCAATTCCGCCCCAGCGCGCTCGACGCTGGCGACATTACTTATCCACTCTCGTCTATGAACATTACCTCAACTATTACAGTAAATCCCGACCATCTCATGATACATTCCGAGGCCTCTGGCAAGCGCAAAGCCTCAGACGAACACTCCAACGCTGCACCCAAGTCTAAACGAACGCGCAAAGATGTGAGTTCCTCCATCCTATCTCTTTAGACGACAATGTTGAATGCCATGGAGCAGAACGCCGCTTCCCAGAAGCGTAAACGTATGCGTTTAGCTATATGCTCTTCCGTGATCTTGTCATGCTAATATGCATTCTCATTACGATTAACTTAGTTCCCAATGGCGAAGAAAAGCGTAGTGGTCTTGTCATCATCCGTGGCTCTCAATCCCAACCACCCTCTTCCCAACCCTCTTCCGATAATAGCAACGCTCTCGCCGGGCCATCACAACCGCCTAACAAGAAGTTTCGTGCCGCATCCGCAAAGGCATCTAGCAGTAAGGCGAAACACAAAACTCCCGATGAAGATGGTATTGTTGAAGAAGATGTGCGGCTTATGGAGATGGAGGCCGATGCCCTTCGACGCTCTGCGCATCGTTCACGCGATTCACTACCTAGTGGCGATTCCCTTCTCCCGCTCGCGCCCCGTGAGACACCCAAGATTGAACAGAACCGTGCAATGCGCGGTGAAGGCTCCCGTACACCCCGGAGAGCATCGATGTCCTCGCGCGGCAAGCGCTTGAGCAACAGTTTTGAAAGAGCCGGGATTATCAGTGTGTAGCAAACTCACTCTACGTTGCCCATCCCTGATCTGTCCCCATAGCACAACCCCATTCTTCGGTGGACGACGCGAGCCTCTACAAACACATCGATTCCGAACTTCCGGATCCTGATCGCGCGCGACAACTGATCATCCTCTGTGCCGCACGGGCCCCGCTGCCTGCACCTCGTGAAGGGAAAGACCCACCCGATCAGCCGTCTGAGAAGGGGATGAAGCTGTTACAAGAACTTAAGGACGATGTACTACTTTTATTGGCGGAGCGAAAGGTTGACATGAACGTGATGTCGACCGATCAACCGGATTCGGCTGCAAGTGGAAGTGTGGACGTACGGACAAACGAACAAAATGTCAACAATCGCGCCAGGACAACCAGATTCAAGGACGAAATTCGCACGTATGTCTTTCGTTGTGTTCAGACTCGTCGTTTCATTGACGTTTGTCTTGTCGGGCGACAGGGCAAAGGCAGAGGACGACGCATGGGCAACGGTTACACAATTTTACAATGCTTACCAAGAAACAGTGACGAAGGGATTGGAACAACGACAGAAAGCGAAGGGCAAGTCTCGTGCCCAGCCAGGGGAAGACTTGCGAACATCGGAATTGCCGAAGCAATTACAAGAGGCAAGCGACCTGGCGCTCAACGTCTTGGCAAAGGATGCCACGGGCGAGCATAACCCCCACGGCCACCGATGGAACGACCTTCGTGTGAAGGTGTGTCCTAAAGCCCCGTTTATCTAGCATTCGTACTAATCCCTCGCACTCACAGACCGATGAGCTCCATTCCTTTGTCAACACCGCCGTTCAATCAGCCAGTGTTGTGGAAACAGACCTAGATCGGCGCTTCAGCCATCTCAAACATGTCCTCCACTCACGGACCCGACGCGCGGCATCGCCGACGACCCAACCTCCCTCCACCCTCTCGACGTACCTCCCCCGGCGTCCCGCGGATCCATCAGAATCGCGTGACTTGTTTCGCGCGCTTGCACGCGTCGATGCGGCCCGTCCACCAACGCAAGTCGGGGCCGCGGCCAGCCGTGCGGCACGCGAAGTGCTGCGCGCGCAGGATACACCAGCGAGCGAGCGCCGTATCACGCCCGTAGCCCCGCCTACACCCCGTACGCCACGACGGCCAGGCACGCCTGGCCGTGGGCGATGACTTTTGAGAACCACTGTTTTTGTTTTTATTATTTCGGGATAATACCAGGTTTTATTTTTCCCCTTTTCCCTTCTCGTAACCCCCCTTCGTTTTGCTATTTCTGGTGTCTCTTCCTTTGCTTTGTTAGTTAGTTGTGTCGCATCTTTCGTTCATGCTCGTCCTCAAATTTTGTATGTAGCGATGACGCTAGGTATTATTAGTACACTTGGAACCCGAAAAGTCGGGCAGGGGGGTTGCCGAAATGGCATGTTCACCTCGGGATCTCGGTCCCTCAAAGCAATAATTCTAGCGAAGGTTAAAAGTTGGGACTCACACAACTTGTCGACTCTATTAGCTCTTTGTTTCTTTTTGGCTATTGTGATCCGCGCCTTTCGCCTCTTGAACCCATGGCAATTCTTCGAGATGTTCCATGCTGAACTGACTTTTTTGCTCCGAGGAAAACGTCGTCGCAAGAATGTGTAGAGCACGTAAGTCCTTTTTTTTTCAACTGCATGGACAATTCACTTAAGGGCACTGTCCGCGGCGATGATGGGCACACTTTTGTGGCCCTTCCCCGTTTTATCACATCGCTTGAATCTTGCCAGTGCTTCCATTTAGAGAGCTACAAATCAATTTCAGATCTCTTGCCCAGCAAACGATTACACACCTTCGTCGGCGTCCTGAATTGAGCGGTTCGGGATTGGGGTACCAATGACTTGCAGGCCAATTTGGGAAGGCCCAAACGTGAAAAAGCACAAAAAAGTATTTATTCAGCTCTCGGTTGTACAGTAGTACATTGTGGCTGCTGCTGGGTTTTATCGTGCCAGTGTTCCGGGAGATTTTGATCCCGATTTCATACATTCGGAACGTTTGCGGGGAAATAGGTAAGCGAAAGGTCTCAGGAGATGGAGTCAACGTCGTCGGAAAATGAGCGGTTTGAAGCACAGAAAATCAGGGGCCCGAGATATCTGGTCGAAAATGGTGGCTCAAACATGGATTGACGTCGTTCAGTTTGCCAGCACAGGGGGACTGAAATCTTTACAGTCCACACTATAGTGACATAGCGCTTCAGAAGTTGACCACAACAACATTTGTCCGCCGGCGTTACAGAGGACCGTGTTGTGGTGCCTGCAAACCGCCAGTTGTCCGTAAAGGCCAAACTCAGGGGAAGATTAAGCTCAAAAAAGGTACACGTACCCCGCAGGTGAAAGCGTCGCCCCGGGTCACGGTGAAGTTTGGGTCAGCGATCGGGTTCTTCTGAGAGTGCATAGGATGATCCGTTTTGCCCTGCATGTAGGGCTCTATGTAGTTGACGTATACTGTAAGTCTGGTCACATGAAAGAAAGATCCGGAGTGAGAGTTATCGTCGGTGCATATCCACGGATTCAAGAGAGTAACCGGTTATGCCACACTGGCAAGACCGACGATTTTCATCCATTCGCCAAAATTTCCTGCATTTCATGACTGTATCACATGCATGATCTTTACTTTGGGATCATCCTCACAGACAACTTGTCAGCGTGTCTTCAGAGAGGTACAGCATTTTTCGCAGAGTGGATTTTACGTTGTGTCGGTAAAAAATTTAATTTTTTCGTTGGCTATGATGCTTCATTTCGACTGACCCTGACCGGAAAGCTCGAGAAGGCGAGAGATTTCCGGTTTCCCGGGCCACGCGACGCGGAGCTGTGATGATTTGTCATCTACCGCCACCGCCACGCCTTGCACAGCTTGTCATGGTCAGGCCCGACCACAAATCGCAAATCTGGTGGAACCACACACCTTGACACACAACCGACATCTCCATTTTTCCGGAATTCATCCAACACCTTTACCATGGCTCTCGTCTCCCAAGGTGGACCATCAAACGCCATCTCACGGGAGGGCTCGCGTACGGTACTCGTCAGCGAGCAGCACGACGCCTCTGTGCAACCGGATCTTGTACCTGGGGGAACTTTACATCTTCGTGGGGGTCTGCGCGACCGCCCACATGTGGCATGGGGTGAGGATGTCGTAGACAATGAAGGTCTTGGCAGAAAGAAGTCTAAAAGTGGGTGTGTCGAATTTTGACCTAATAAGAACAAAATAATGCTAATGAGGTACCCTAGTTTGTTGTATCTACCATAAGCCAAGAGAGTTTGACGAATCGTCGTCATCTGATTCATCAGGGTCGGAAACTGACGCTGATGAGGGTACTGCTAGGCCAAGCGGGCAGTATCACCATCATCGCCATGGTCATCGCCATCACGTGGATAGGGAGGGTGATGGCGGAGAGCGAGGTGATAAAGGAGGGGACGACGAGGATGATCGAAAACGGAGTAATAATACTAATAATGCGTATGAACGGATGTCAACAGGAAAGGGAAAAGGGAAATCGAGTTGAACTTTGAGTTTGACCAGAGTTGGACAAGACCGAGTGTCCATTTAACCAGTTTGAGGGCAGTGTCAAAAAGCACAGCGCTAACGTTGACATGACACACATGTATACATGTGAAGCGTGGCCTGCACCACCCCTCATATGCTGCGCAATATCATTTTTTCCCCTATGAAATGATTTTTTTTTTCCCTTGCAGTCAATCGAGTCAGTTAGAATTTGTTTATTTTATTTTCATAATGAGCCAACACCGTGGAAAGGCCTTCCCGTAACCACAGGGCTTCGTCATCGTCCGGCGGTCGTGTCCTCCGAATGCGGTCTAACTTAATTATCAGTCAATTCTGATAATTTCCCAACTAGTGGTTTAGGGTCTCTCCATATTATCCCTAGTCACTTGTCATTCGACCTCAGGGTACCTCTCTTTCCGCACTCCAATCATGTCCTCCGCTGAAGAGGACCTTAACGATCCCGACTCCAGCACTCCTCGCAGCGCCAAGAAGAGAAGAGTTCAGAGAGCGTGCGACGTATGTCGGCGAAAGAAAAGCAAGTGTCTCCGTCTCCTTGGCGTCCCATTTCAGCTGCTAATCCTTTCCTGACAGTCCGATGTATGATTCCTTCGGTCTTTCTTGGCTCTATGCAGGTCCTAACGGCCCCCACTTAGGTGATGGCAGCCAGATGCCAGGAAATAAGTGTTCAAACTGTTCTGCGTATAACTTTGAATGCAAGTACGAAGAGGCGGCCAAGGTACGCAGTCCTATCACCACTTCCCTCCTATCTACCAATCCTGACCCGCCATGTTAGAAACGGGGACCCCCCAAAGGGTGCGTGGTCTTGTCTCGACCTTGTTCACTTGTTCATCTTTCCTATCAAGTTATGTAGAAAGTCTCGAGTCTCGGCTGGAAAAGATGGAGAGCCTCCTACAACGGGTGTGTGGTCCAATTGGCATATACCTTCCCTCATTGTCCTCATCATCCCTAGCTCTGTCCCGATGCCGATTTTACACCAGAATTGGGAGCACCTATTGATCGGCAAGCTTTTATGCGACAGTCCGTATCTCGCTCCCTCCAGACAACACCCGGTACCGCCTCGTATCGACCGCCCTCCCGGCTCCGCGGACCTAGCTCCACTTCTCTAGACGACTCGGGCGAACGCGAGCCCGAGGGAAGCGACGATGACGAGTACATTGTGATAAGCTCCAGGATAAAGTCCCTCCAAGAAACATTCAGTGATCTCTCCGTCAGCTATCGCTTCTTTGGCAAATCCAGCGGTGTCAGCCTCGTGCAGACTGCCCTCGATCTCAAATCCGAGTATAATGGCACTGAAGCAGAAGAGATGAGTAGGCGAATGGTCAATCGTCGTCCAGAGTTCTGGGTCGAGCACGCCGTGCGTCTCCTGCTGATCATCACCCCGCCCTTTGCCCAACCTGAACTGAACCGCCCTTTGACAGTGGGAACGAGCCGCGTTCCCTTTCGACGCGCCGAGTTACACCTTTCCAGAACCTGATCTGATCGAACACCTCGTCGAACTTTTCTTCTCGCGTATCAATATTTATCTCCCGCTGCTGCACCGCCCGACATTTGAACGTAATCTACGTGACGGTCTGCACTTTCGCGACCAGGCCTTTGGGAGCGTGTTGCTGTGCGTTTGCGCTTGCGCGTCGCGCTACTCGGAGGATCCTCGGGTATTGTTCGAAAGCTTTACCGCCTGGCACTCGGCGGGCTGGAAGTGGTTCGGGCAGGTGCAGACCCTGCGCCGGAGCCTCATGGGCCCCCCCGTGTTACATGACGTACAGATGTATGCGGTTAGTCATAATTTCGGCCGTGCGTGTCGGGAGCGGAGCTGAATGTACTCACACGCTCTATTCACAGCTCGCTTGCTTGTTCTTGCAAGGCTGTTCGGCACCCCAATCATGTTGGACCATGATTGGCGTCGGTATCCGACTTATTCAAGATGTTGGAAGGCATCGCAAGAAGATGTATACTACCCTAGATCCTATCGAAGCCGAGCAATGGCGTCGCGCATTCTGGTTCGAAACCCCAGCGTTTGTTCCTATGACAATTGGTTGATGAATCTCCACAGGGTGCTTGTTGTTCTGGATAGGCTGATGAGTGCATCATTCGGTCGGCCCTGCGCGATCCAGGAGGAAGAGTATGTCTTGAGTGCACTCGGTCATCACGCATGAATTCACGATTCTATGTTAGCTTTGACGTTGACCTGCCTACCGAAGTTGACGACGAATACTGGGAGAATGAGCACGACCCAGAACAATCATTCAAGCAACCTCCCGGGAAGCCGTCGTTACTATCGTACTTTGTCTCCTTCATCAAACTCAATCAGACCTTGGCCGTGGCACTGAGGACCATCGTAGGCCATGAATTTTTCCATTTTTGGCATACTCAGCACTCACATCTTTTTTTTTTTGTGTAGTATTCGATCAACAAGTCAAAAAGCTTTCTGGGGTTTGTAGGGCCACATTGGGAACAGCATATTGTCGCCGAGCTTGACTCTGCACTTAACGAGTGGATCGACACCGTTCCTGGACACCGTGCGTACTTTTGTTCTGGACGATTCATCAGGTCGACTGATCGGCTCGGACAGTCAAATGGGATACAACCGGCCAGAACTTTCGGGATCTCAGATGGTTCTTGCAATCCGCAAGCTTATACAGTCATTACTATCACCTCCAAATTCTAGTGCATCGGCCTTTCATACCATCTCCCAGGAAGCCGTCTCCCTTGTCGTTCCCATCGCTTGCAATTTGTACCAACGCGGCTCGATCATGTGCACACGTGGTAGATCTCCAGCGCCGCAGAGCCCCACAGTACCCCTCTTCACATTTCCAGGCACGTGTTGACCTTACAATTAGTTTGGGGCAATGGCTGATTCCACTCCCCTCGTAACAGCTTCCCGCATTTACCGCTGCTATCGTCCTCTTGTTGAATATATGGGGCGCAAAGCGCTCCGGTACCATTCCTGACCCCAATAGAGAAATGCAAGATGTACACAAGTGTATGGCTGTCCTCCAGGAGGCTGAAGGGCGGTGCGTGCTTGACATTCAACTTTTTTTTTTTCGTTCGGCTGATGGCTCCTTATCCTCGTGCAGATGGCACGCTTCAGGCCGTTTGAGGTGCGCTTACCGTCTCGAGTTTGTGTCTATTGGCTTTTGACATCATCTTCTCAAGGGACGTGCTCTGCGAACTAGCATCTGTTGGAGATCTTCTGCTCCCTCAACCTAGTCCGTCATCCGCCAAACGCGAGCGCGACTCGGACAGCCCCATCTCGCTACAGTCTAGCACGAGCGCAGGCAGTCGTGCGCCGCCACCGCCTCCACAACAACAACCACAACGGGTGTCCATCTCGCCTGGGACGAGCAGCCTCGCCGGCGGCAGCAGCGGCACATCATTTGTGGACCCTATGTACTCCCACACGCCCGATGCGTTCGCGCAGCAGCCCTCACCCGCGGATATGCTTTCCCACCCCTCACAAGCACAAACCTTTACGTATGCGCACCTGCCAACACACAGCGACGAGCTCGCACGCGTACCGGACCACGTGTTTCAGCAGACCGCGGAGTGGCTTGCACCGCCACAGGCCCACCGCCCACCACATCAGCATCAGCACGCTGCGGCGCCTATATACGCGGCGCCACCCGCGGGCCATCCGTCGACATCGTACGGGACGACACCGGTTGCGGAAGCGTACGCCACCTTCGCGTCACAGCTGGCCGTGCAGCCAGGGCAGTTACCTACGACGGCGGGAGGGCAAGACGGGAATATGGACATTTGGCACACGGTGCCGTCTGGTTACGAGTGCGTATTCTTTCCGTTTTACTCTGGCACTGGTGCGCTCGTCGAGAAGGACTGGCTGATGGGTACCGAATTGGATCATCATCGAATCGGTTGAAATCATTTTTTTAGGCCCGAGGACTGGAATACGTACTTTTCGACCGTGTCTGGGCTCACGCACCATTCGCATCATCATTTCCGTCCGCACTCGACGCACTCTCATTCGACGCATTCATCGGACGCTGCGGCCGCCGCAGGAGGGTCGGGTCAGGGACCTGTGCATTGAACCAACTTCCGCGCCCCCCCCTTTTTTTTTTACTAGTTTAGTTTCTGTAATACTTATCTCGCTTTCTTTGATCGACTTTTTTTTTTCAAAAAACTATGATTTTGCTTCTTTCTTTCTTTTTATTATCTTTTGAACGCTGACTGACCTTCCGGATGTTATAAAATTTGGGGGGAGGAAAAACGGTATGTTTAATATGATATATTTATGAAAATGATGGGGGGGCGCGGCGATATCCCCGGCGGCTTGCATAGGTGTGGGTCAACGATCAACCATGTGTATCTGTTGTTTATATTATCTTGAACATCGCCATTCCGTCAAACACATAACTTGGGATAGGGTTCAGGCTCAGAAGTGAGCGCTAGTGAGCAGCTGGTGTGCAGTCGAGAGCATTTTGAGTACCAGTGACAAAGGGAAGACAATCCTTTGGGGGAGTAGGGATATTGGCAGAATCATTTGCTAGTTACATCATATCCTCTTTACTATCGGCCATCACCGAGTGTTTAGGTTGGCTGCTGCCGCTAGTCGTCGAGGGGCGCCAGACCAAAACCGTATTCAGATGGTAAAGGTACATCTCAGCCCGCAATGGTCACTCCAAGGGATGTTGAGAGATATCCCGCCCGGTTTGGGCACATCGATAAGACCAGGGCGGAGGACTTTTATTTCCTTAGCTTTCAAGCCCATCATCACAACCTTGTCCAACCTGCGCGGCCCAGCTCCGTCCGAGTCTGCCCCCCTCCCGTGCAATGCGACCCACGCATCTACCAGCTCGTTCTTGTCGACGAGCTCATCATCTTCTGGACTGATAGCGTTAAAGTCGCCCGCAATGATCCCACCACTGCATTCGAGCTCGGACTCGGGCTCGGGCTCACGCAGGACGTTGGCTAGTATCTCCATCTGCTGTGCGCGGAAACTTTGCGCATCCCAGAGCGAATCGAGGTGAACGTTGATGAGACGGAAGTATGTGTCTGGCGCTGTTGTGGGGACGATGTCAACATAAAGCGCATCCCGCTTGTACTTGCTCGGGAGAGTCAAGCGGGAGACGGCGGGTCCGACCATGAAGAACTTTTCCCCCCTTCCTCTTCCTCCCTCGCCCACCCCCCCATCGCAATCCTTCTGCGAATCCAGATCGGAAGTAAAAAAGCGCGAATTGGACAACAACGTCATGGTCGCAAAAGGCACGTCCTCAAACGACGTTTGATCCTCGGCGTCAGTCACCAGGAACGCAGCACGTACTCTCGCATCGTCCAAGAGAGAAGTCCGGACGTCCGACGTGACTTCTTGGAGAAAGATGATATCGGGAGAGTTGGGTCCTTCGTCGAGGATATGGTTGTAGATGAGTTTGGCGCGGGAGACGGGCCGCGGGGAGAAAGCGTCGATGTTCCATGATACAAGTGAGAGAAGCCGCTGCTGCGTCCAGGAGGTGTCAATGTTCCGTGAGGTCAGAGAAAGCCTCTGCGTCTCTCGGCTCTGTGAGTTTCTACAAGGTATGGGCTCCCACCTTCGCGTAGAGCGGTTGAAGGCTGAAAGAGTACGCCAGAGTCTGTTCAAGTTGGTGGTGATCATGTGGCGGTGGTGTGTGTTAAGAATATGATTAGGAAATCATTCTACGGGGAAGCTTTTGTCTGCCTCACTTTAATGTAAATGGATGAACATAGGGGTATGTTGTAAGTACAGTCGGTGAGACGACCTAACCACCGAAATTGAATATACTCGTGATAAACCTAAATATTGACTATTACAGTATACTGTATTCTCTGCCAAAACTTGTTCTAACTCTTGCTTACTAATACTGTAACCGCCTAGAAGATGCGCTTAAATATCGGTACTGTATCTCGATAACAAGGGCAAGGGCAAGGGGCGGCGACTACCCGAGTCTACAGTTACAGTACAGTACTACCGGACGCCGTTAACTTGAAGCGGAGCGGAAATAAAATTTCCATTTATCGATCAATGCTTCCGGGTCACTTTCCTGTGAATTTACATACACACACACTACTATCTCTCATCATTTATGAAAAGATGGTGGAGGCCCCAATTGATGGAGGAGGTGTTTGGGGGAGACAGTAGTGACAAGTCCCGTTTAGGGTATCCCCCCTGGCACAGGTTCTCAGGTCATAAGTCTCTTTGGCAACCTTGTGAAAAAAAAAAAAAGGTTTCACCCCTGAGCGCTAAACAAACATTCACCGGCCAAGCATGGATCCGAGATCCGATCCGGGGAGTAGCGAAAGAGGGCGCTCGCAAATAAATACAAAAAAAAATATTCTTTGATAACTCCTTAGAGTAAATCGCCCAAGAAATCAGCGAAGGCGATGCACAGAGGTTTCACAGGGTCGAGTCGAGGGGTCGAGTCGAGGTATTGTACCATAAGCTACATGCGCTTGTAAAATGCGGGGGGTACCTTAAGAGGATGAAGGTGGGCGCAAAAGGGTGCGCCCACAACCACATCTCCATGGTGAATCAGACAGATAAGGCGACATGTCAATCCTTTCACAGCCTCGTGTACATCACACTTTGCTGCCTTTGTTAGCCGCAAATCTGTGGCGTCTTGTCGAGCTGGCAATCATTTGATGGCAGAGGAGGCCAAGGAAAGCGGGATATGGGATTTACATTCACGCATTATGTACGACTCATTGTTCTAATAAGTCGGTCGTATGTCATCAAACTCGAAAAAAAAAGTCCCCAATGGTCCATCGAATACACCAGCGCAAAAAAAATAACGAACGGAAGTGATATATGTATGAGTGTGGGTATGCGTGGATATTTCCATTTCCATCTTACAAAACCGCTGCAGCTCCAGCAAGCAATGCGAATGCCATCAAACAAGCGGAAAGCAGTGCGGTAGGTGTTGGGCGCCAGGCGAGTACACCGCTGGTCGCAGGAAATGTTGTCGCGAATTGCGCGGTCGGGTTTGCACCACCGCTGACGGTCACAGTCGGTTTAGACGCCAAGTGTTGGCTGGACGAGTTGTTCGAGGCGGTAGCATTGACGATTGAAAACGATTGAGAGTTGGCGTACAAGCCTCCATGCGTGCTATTGATGAGAAGGAAGAAATATTGATCGCCTATGGGGACATTATCAAGCGCAATATTGAGTGCACCGCTTGCTGAGGGTACTGAAGGAGGCAGGCAGGTCAGTCTCTTTTTGGGAAAAAAAAAAAGCGAGTCAAATGAAGCGAACCATTGCGAGCAACGAAAAGGATCCCATCCGAGTTCATTCTCGTGAGTTCAAGGTCAAACTGGAGGACTCCATCAAGGAGTCCTTTTGTCCATTGTAAAGCGTATGTTTGTCCGTTGACCCACTGCTCGCCTTTAGTAGGGGTTGTGACGACGAAATCTAGATAAGAAATATAAAAAGGTTTGCGAAGTGGCGATTACGGGTAAAAAAATATTCGTACAACCGTCGGCAGCAAGAGGAAGAAGAGCGAGAACAAGAATGGCACCGAGGTAAGAGGAAATTCTTTGGGGTAACATGGAGGAAAAATCCGCGGGGAGAGGGGAAAGCGACGGAAGTAGGAGATGAGTTGACGACGACAATGGAAGGAATGGACAGAGTTCTTATTTCTTGGCCTCATGCCAAATGGGAGACTCACCCGATGCCGGATTCCGGTGCCGAGTGATTCCCCCAATGACTGTTCGTTTAGCCGGACCGCATACAGGCGCATATAGTCGATTATATTATCAATCACTCACTCTCTCCCCTCGACCATCATCATGTCTCATTCTTCAGAGGATGACATTCTCTCTCAGATAAATTTGTCCTCAAACAAGAAACGTCGCGTTCAAAACCAAAGAGCCTGTGATCGCTGCAGACAGAAAAAGAGTCAGTCCTTAATTACACCTTCCTTTTCTATTCTCGCTTATCTACTACCTCAGTTCGTTGTATGTCCCATCGTATTTAGCCTATCATTCTCTAGGATCTTTGACCTTCCTCAGGTGATGGGACCCCATCAGGTACAAAATGCTCTCATTGCTCATCCTCTGGTCGTGATTGTATCTTCACCGAGTCTACAAAGGTGCTTCTTTTTTTTTCCCCTTACCCCACATACCTTCTCATTGATCCTTCCTCGCAAAAGACACGAGGTCCTCCAAAACGGTACATTTCTCGAAATTTACCGTACCACCCTGGGTTTCTTACCACGTCGGTCTTGCTATAGTTATGTCGATAGCCTCGAGACTCGCCTAGAGAAGATGGAGGGTATGCTATCCCGCGTACGCCATTCCCTCTTGGACAGTCCTGCTCCTTGTAACTTTTGGTCCAGTTATACCCAGACGGTGACTTATCTCAAGAGATGGAGCTTGATGGTTGGGCGCGTAGCTTTCAACCAGAGTCGACAGAGGGTCAATCACCTCCCCAGAACAGTGCCAGTCCTTCCAAGGGTGGTTCCCCCTTGCATTCTTCTTTACCCGCTCCGACCACAGCTGGATCCGGTAGCGATGCTTCACGTTCTAGTAGTGACACCGATTCCACCCTCCCCCGGGAGCTCGATGAACACCTCCAAAGGCTTTGTCTCCGTCCCAGCCCGAGAAGGTACTTTGGAAAATCCAGTGGTATAACTCTTCTTCGTAGCGCCATGTCCGCCAGGTCCAAGGCTTCCAGTGAAGAGTCACCAGTCATCCACATCGAAAGACGTCAACGCCGTGAGGAGTTTTGGGGCCTTCATCCTGTAAGTTTCCTGCCTCATTCTCTCTCCGTTCTTTGCCCATCGTCACGTCCCTCCTCAGTGGCAGCGTGACCGTGTACAGCGTACCAAGCGCCGCTATGACTTTCCTGAACCCGACCTTCTTACCGGCCTTATCCAAATATACTTCCAACATTTGGCCCCAATGATCCCTCTGCTCCATCGTCCTACATTTATGAGCGCCTTTAACGATGGCTTGCATCAACGTGATGACAAGTTTGGCGCACTCGTGTTGCTTGTCTGTGCGACTGCGTCCAGATATTCCTATGATCCTCGAACCCTCCTTGAGGGTGGCCACTGGCATTCTGCGGGTTGGAAATGGTTCAGTCAAGTAGAACCATTCTCGATCACCGTCCTGGCATCTCCCGAGCTCTATGACCTCCAAGTCGCTGCTGTAAGTGGACCGTATTGTTTCGGTTCCTCCTTGCCTCTCCGGCTGACAAAGCCAACGCCACCAGCTTGCCGTAATATACGCCCATGGCACACTACCACCCCATGAGGCCTGGATAATGGTTGGCACTGGTCTACGGTTAGCTCAGGATCTTGGCGCTCACAGGCGACAAATGCACCATGGTCCTCCAACCGTCGAGGATGAGCTCTGGAAGCGTGCGTTTTGGTACGCACCATTGTTACACTGCTTAGTCACCATGTCTCTGAGCTTCTCTTCAACAGGGTAATGCTAATGTACGACATCTGGACAAGCTCCTATCTTGGCCGACCTTGTGCCATTTCAGAGGAAAAGTAGGCAGTCCTTTTCTTCTCAGGCCCAAGGGGACATCCTACTGATCTGGTTTAACCTAAAGCTACGATGTCGGTCTTCCGATCGACTGTGACGATGAGTATTGGGAAAACCCCGATCCGACCCTCGCATTCAAACAACCTCCAGGGAAACCGAGTCTGATTTCATACTTCAATCATCTTATCAAGATCAACCTGTTACATTCTCACGCTCTACGCACCATTGTCAGTCCTCTGCTATGGCTGAATGACTTGATCTGTCATGCTTATAAGATATCGTCCACAGTACTCGCTCAACAAGGCCAGGTTTGCGGTACGCCCACGTGAAAAGGGCTGGGAAGAGCACACCGTGGCGTCCCTCGACTCGGCCCTAAATAGTTGGTTCGACTCTGTCCCTGACCACCGTGTGTCTACTATTCGATTATACTTTACCTCTACTCGTCACTTACTGTCCCTCACTCTCCAGTGCGTTGGGACCCTCAACGGGAGGACCAAACCTTCTTCTTTCAATCGGCGGCTTTGCGTCTTGCCTATTACTTTATTCAGATCACAATTCATCGTCCGTTCATCCCGTCATTCCGTAAGGAGAGTTCTTTGTCATTCTCCGCACTCGCAATCTGCGCAAGCGCTGCTCGTGCCTGCAGTCATGTTGCCGACGCCGTTGGGAAGAGGTACCCGGCCTTGTCTTCGCCAAATATTCTCGTCCGTAACTCCTTATTCGTCCATGTCATTTGTCTATTTGCTTACGCCCAAGGCCGTGCCGCTCGTACAGCTCCCCACATTTGTTTCCGGTGTCATTTTGCTTTCAAGCTTGTGGGTTGCGAAGCGGACGGGTACATCGCCTGACCCCGTGAGGGACATGCGGGATGTTCGCAATTGTATGAAACTGTTGGAGTTGGGAGAGTCTCGGTGGCCTGTTGCAGGGCGACTTCGGTGCAATTCTTTCCTTTTCTGTGATGGAAGGGGAAGATGCTGACTACCAACCTTCACGACAGTGACCTGCTTACCGACTTGTGCACTGCCGGTGAGCTCACGGTACCTGCGGAGAGCCCGCTGTCAAACAAACGCGAACGTGAAGACTCGGACAATGAGAGTCAACAATCGCCTTCGATATCACCACCCCCAGCGCAACAACTCCAGCACCCGATGTCGACTGCCTCTGCGCCGTACCCGTCTGTGCCAATGGCATCTGCCGAAACCCCACGTCAACACACATCTACACGCCTGGGAGCTGAATTTGCTTCACGTCCTCCAACTGCACCAGTATCTTCGCCTATGCCTCCTGCGGTCTTGACATCGGAAGTGGCGCCCGACGCATTTAGTCCTCCCGTCCACTCTGTGCACTCCAACAACGTGACACCCGTGCTCCTTCCCGACCATATAGCGGGAGTTACCAGCCACTTGGCGGGTCAAGTGGGCTTGGTCGTGCTACGCCCGCAATCGAGCTGCCTCCCTCTGCGTCCGCGCCTACAATTGCGTCTTTCGGGGCCGCCGCCGCGTTATCTGATACTTCGGCTTTTGTAACTTCGCCGACACAGCATGGCCACGGGAACGGGACGCTATCATTGACTACGGGGCCTGGAGGAGCTCCATCACTTGGGATGGGCATGGTGCTTGACAACGGAGGCCCGTACGACTTCACAGCCTCAGCCTCCACACCTGCATCAGTGTCGGCGTCCAGCAACTCCAGCTCGCCTCACACAGGTTTCCGGTCGAGCACTGACTTCAGCACAGGCGAAGCTAACGAGGCATTCGACATGACTGGGATGGACATGACGTTTGGGGGTTACGGCGTACCCTCGGCGGACAAGGAAGCTATGCTGCGGCATTTTGCCCCCTTGTTGCTGCAAGACGGGCAGATTGGCGTTGATCGAGACACGATGACGATGTGGTCAACGATGCCGTCAAGCTACGAGTGCGTCTTTTTTTCTCTCCTCAGAATAGAGCTGATAGAGGCGCATGGAAGGACGCAAGACTGGGAAACGTACATGTCTAGCATGATGGGTATGGCTAATACGAATGCTGTCGATCTTGGCATAGGTGTAGACGTCGGAAGGCTTTGACGCTGTGTGTTATTTATACGGTGGATGAGATCTTGGGTTCATGTCTACGTTGGGTCGTTTCGTCCAAAGTCACCGATTAGGCTTCTTCACTCGGTTTCCTTTTTTTCTATTAGATTAAAGTCTTGTACAATATGTGATGGCTCTAATTGTTCCATTTTTGTGTCTGTACTCTGTATCATAAGTGTCATTCGAGCCTGAAACCACCAAGTTGGTTTTTCAAGACATTTTCCCTATTCAAGGAACGGTGGTACGAAATTTACACAGGTACGTAAGGTGTCGGTACGACTCCGCTCAGATAAAGTACATGAGTCTTGCCATCCTTTCATTAGTTGGCTGGAACCCCCTCCGAATCTCGCTCTCGCTGGTTGACCCTCTCGGATCGCTTGTTTCCGTCGCCGTCTCGGACAAGAAAACGTCATGGCGGAGTTGTGGGTCATAATGATTCTTGGCGCGCATACAGACGTTGTGCGCGTCTTAGGGACGAACGCGTCAGTTGTTATTAAGAATACTGTGAAAGGGAACTTACAGTAGATTGGGGCTGGAACCGAAACCGAGCGTGTACAGCGTGCGTAGACGTAGCACAGAGCGTAAGATAGACGTTGTATACCGTCGACCCTAAAGGAAGAGAAGGACGACGGACGAGACGGGAAGGGCAGCAAAGTCGTCAGCAGTCGGCATCGCGGACAGAGTGAGGACTGGGACGACTCAACGTGAATTCGTTCTCGTCGAGAAGGAGGTTGTAATGTGCGGGTCTGCTCGTGCCGAGTATCCCGCTATGGCTCAGGAGGTACCAGTCGGTCTCGACGGGGCTAGTGATATCGGTGTCGACGACCATACCCGCGAGACAGTTCCCGCTGCTGTCGGAATCGTTGGTGAGGTGCCAGTGGGGAAGAACACCACCTTGTGTTTTTTCCCGACGACGATGAACGTGATGGTGGGCGCAAAGCCCAGTGTTTGGCATGCATCTAGTGCCAAGTTGGGATATGAGAAACGTAAAGGGAATGGGAAGAGAGAACGCACTTCGAATGTAAAGGAGCTCTATCTCGAGGATTGTGGAGAATTCCGTTTCAGAGACGCCATCTAGGGAGGCGGATCAGTTTGACAGACTGAAGCTGGATGCCAACCAGTCGACGTACCGCGGAAGAACAGTATGCGCTCGGGATATGTGTTTCTCGCATCCTTGAATTCCTTTAAAACGTCCTGACGCTTGATCAATATCCCAATGCTCATGACAGAGGCTCCACATGACTACATACCACGCACATCTCTTCCAAGTCTTCGATAACTTCGTGTGAGGATCGTTGAACACCCATCCTTGAGACATATTTCACTGCGTTGCTGTCAATGCTCCCGACGAGGGCAGTGAAAGAGGGTTTTCCTCTTGACCCTGGTGGAGCGTGAGTTATGTCCGCCCCTGACAACCATAAGTATGGGTAAATGGAACCATACATGATAAGACGAGACCTACCCATAACCATAGCAGGGTGTGCCGGATCGGTGAGGAACGAGATATCTTGCGGTTCGGGAACGACGTGATGCCCA